>CM025145.1:15287155-15306253 GCA_013467495.1 Gossypium gossypioides | reverse complement strand
AAAATTTCTAGAATTTTTTTGATTTACAACTTGACCCAAAAGTTGGGAGAAATTTCAAAATTATCCCACTGGTAATTTTTGTGAATTTTTTTTTGAATCAAAGCAAGCCCACACTCGGTAGACGGGAGCTTGAGGATAGCGGAGGAGACTACTCGGTCGAAGCGCTCATCCTAGATGAATCGAAAATGTACAATTTTGTTTAAGTGTTATTACTTTAGATATCAAGTCGGATTATCTCACCGTTCTGACATTTCAATAAAATTTGCTTTCATCTACAATTCACAACAACATCATGCAGAGTCAACTAATCCATACCTAGAATTACATCGAACTCATCAAATGGTAATAGCATCAAATCAGTCGAAAAGTTGTAATTTCGAATTATAAGGGGACAATTTCTACAAACCTTATCAACTAACACATACTGACCTAAAGGATTCGTTTCTTTGATCACAAATTTAGTTGACTCATAAGGTATTTTCTTATCCGACACTAAGGTTGTACATATATATGAGTGTGTTGACCCTGGGTCATTCAAAGCATTAACATTAGTATCAAAGATAGAAAATGTACCAGTAATCACGTCAGGTGTTGAAGCTTTCTCACGAGCTTGAATTGCATAAGCCCTAGCTGGTGCCCAAGCCTCAGATCTAACTGTAGAATCTTTCATTCTACTTCGACTATTCCATGCATTACCACTATTTCTGAATGGTCTCCCTTTCGCAATTGTGTTACTCGAACGAGTGTTCTGAGCTTTCTCTTTATCAGATTTTTTAGGGCAGTCTCTAAGGAAATGATCATAGGAACTACATTTGAAGAACGATCCATCTCTCAATCTGCACACCCCAAAATGTCATCTATTACACTATTGACATTCAAGTTTATTATTTGAGCACTCTCCACACTCGCTACAGAAGTAGCTTGAGGTCTCGAATTTTAATGTTGCTTCCCTTTATCTTTTCCCGAGAATCCTACTGAAGCTAATGTACGACTATGAAATTCTTTTGATTTCTTTGATGGAAACAAAAATGATTTTCTCATAGGTCGTTTACTAGTGTCAGGAGCCTCTAAATTCGCATTTCTTTTAGCTTTACTAAGTTATTTAGCTTTATGTGCTCGATACACCAAAACCACGAATTCTTTCAATTCTAGAATCCCAACTAACAGTGTGATATCTTCGTTTACACCATCTTCAAACTGAGTGCACATAATAGCTTCTGTTGGTATGCATTCTCAAGCATACTTGCTGAGTCACACGAATTCTTTTTCATACTCGGCTACAGTCATACGACCCTATTTTAACTCAAGGAACTCTTTCTGCTTCTTGTCAAGATACCGCTGACTAACATATTTCTTTCTAAATTCTGTTTGAAAGAAATCACAATTTACACGATCCTTTGGTACCACAGCAATCAAAGTATTCCATCACTGATACGCTGAGTCCTTTAACAAAGATACTGCACATTTTAAACATTCAACGGGAGAATAAGACAGTTCATCAAAAGCACTCTAGTATTTTCTAACCAAAATTTAGCTATTCAGGATCGCCTTCAGCTGTTCCACGAAACTCATCAGCCCCATACTTATGAATTTTATCAACCGGAGGCTTGCTTACACGTACTTGTTCCAAACCTTAAGGAATAATGGGGGCAGGTTGGGGTACAGGAGGGGTTGGAGGTTGTTGAGCCAAAGGATTCATTCTAACGAACTCAGAGAACCACTCAGACATCATTTGGAAGAAGGCATCTTTTGCCTCACTTCCCCAGCCCTAAGTTATAAGCCCACTGCTAGCTGCTCCGTGTATAGAGGCTTACGCATTACTTTCAACTTCATCTGAATCTGCTTGGTTGGATGACATCTTTTATCTATATGAAAACATAATTCATTTTGAGTCCGGAGATATCACACTATTATAGGTTATATAATGACATGTATTTCTAAACTCAATACATGCTACGTTTAGTCCAAGAACCAACTAAACCGTAGCTCTGATACCATTTAATGTAACACCCCTAACCCGTCTCCGTCACCAGATTAGGGTTACAAAGCATTACTTAACAATCAAAACAACATTTAAATCATAATATTTAATAAATTAATCTTAATAAAAAACTTATCAAACATATGCATTTAGTCCCTAAATCAAGCATTCGAGGCCCTAAAAATAGCTTAGAAGCAATTCGTGACTAATTTGAAAAAAAAACAAGTGATTTGGAAAAAAAGTTACAAAATTTGAAAACAGGGGTCACACGGCCGTGTGACGTAGCCTAGGCCACGTAATCATCAAACAAACGGAAACACGGTCATATCCCAGCCCGTGTCTTCACCCGTGTAATTCACTGAATTGGGTCACACGGTCGTATGCCAAACCATGTAACTCTCTGAGTTGCAACACACGGCTGTGTCGCACGCTGTGTTTCCAGGCTATGTGATCCATAAATTGACCCTAAATTCAAGCCATTTCATGGCCAAAACACACCTAACCAACCATCCCATTTAGGCACAAATTACAGGGATTGAAACATCATTTAAAGACACCTAAACATACCATTTCAAACATCCTATTTCATCTAAACAATATGCCATTCAAAGGCACCACATTAGAATCAAAACATCATTGATCGAATCAAAACAACATAGTCACATTTCAAGCACAAAACCTAGCCCTTTTATCTTCCAAATGATGTCATATATGACCATTTACATTCCATCAAAAACATGCCAAAGGGTCTTATATACAAACACATAAAAGTGGCCAAAATGACCTAACTTGGTAAGTTTCCAAAGCTCACCAAAACAAACATAAACTTCCAAAGAATATATAAACCAAATCATCCATTACACATTCAAGAAATTCCATGTATAAGATCATATACATGACATCTATAACCTTGGAAAAAATACACCCAAAAACTACCGAAATGGTTGCTGGATAGTGTAAATGATCCCAACAAGCTTCCCACCGATCGAGATTCTGATAATCTATAAAATAAAGTAAAGTAACTATGTAAGCAACCAATTCTTAGTAAGCTCGTATAAACTCAAACAAAACTTACCATTTCATTAGCTCAATTTATAGAATAAGTATAATGTCATTACCAACATCGTAAGCTTAGTAAAATCCTATACAAGCATCATCAAACTCACAAGTTAGTAAGTTCATCAATGATACATATGAATTCAATCATATAGTAAGTAGATTTCAACACATCATTTAACTCATCAACCTTCTCATAAGATCATGAACCATTTCAATTGTATATTTACCATGTCGTTTCCTTTACTTTCTCGTTGAACCATCTAGAATTACATCGGATACTTGGGAATGCTTACACATAATGTGCCTTTCCATATAATCATAACCTTTCCTTTTCACTAGTGCTCACACGAGCTGTGAAATGGGCCTGCTCACATGAGTGTGTCAAAATGTTAGCTACACGATGCTGCTGACAGGAGCTGTGGAGAATTCACAACAAATGCATGACCTCAGTCATCGGTAGGACATTCAAGACCAGCACCCGAAACATGAAATCCCTAATGATATGTCATTCGTATCCTAGGAATTCTTAAGGCTCAAACGGGATTTGTTATACGTAAATTATTCATACATCGTTACATATACAATTTCAAGTCCGTTTATATTAATGCAACATAGCAAATAATCAATTTAGCTAACATTAATACGATCAGAATTCTTACGAACTTACCTTGATAACTTTGGTCGTAGAAGTAGAGTTGAACACTAATCTGAAGCTTTAGCCTTTTCTCGATTTAAGTCCGGTTGTTGTTTCTCTTTATCTAAATAGATAATTTCATTCAATTAAGTACTTCTAGTATTCAATCTAATCCATAATTCATATTTATGTAAAATTATAAAATTACCTTTACCATTTTAACTTTTTACTATTTAGTCTTTAAGCTCATAAATTGAAAATTAACCATTTTAATCATCTATAAAAGCTAATCGAATTTCTTAGGGACTCATACAAACCCATTTAAATCATTATTTAATAATTTTACCATGAAATTTTACTATTTTCACTAATAAATCCCTAAATGCAATTTCATCAAAAATCACTTAACAAAACATCTTTATTTTACAACCAAGATTAATAATCTATCAAATAAATTCAAAAACTATTCAAAAACAACCATGAGAAGTCCCTCAACCTTTAACAATTTTGCAATTTAACCCCCGAGCTAGCTAGATTAAGCTAAAATGAACTCAAAAGCATAAAAATAATTAAAAACGAGGCATAGAATCATACAATGCAAGAAGAAACTCGAACCGAAGCTCTCTCCCCTTCAACAATGGCGAATTCGGCCAAAAAAAAAAGAAATAGGGAAGATGATAGCATTTACTTGGTTTGTTTTAGGTTTATTTACTAATTTACTAATTTACCCTTATTAATAATAAAAAAATTTCAACTAAACCTTATACATATTTGTCCACTAACTCTTTAAATGGTATAATTACTATCTTAATCCATTATTTTAAGATTTCATAGCCACTGGACCCCTTTAACTAATAGAATTGAACTTTTACACCTTTTACGATTTAGTCCTTTTTACCTAATTAACCAATTAAACTTTAAAATTTCTTAACGACCTTAAAATAATCCCATAAAAATTAAATAAATATTAAAATAATAACTCACTCGTCGGAATTCTAAACCCAAAACCACTGTTTTTGACACCACTGAAAATGGGCTGTTACAACTCTCCGCCTAAAGGAATTTTCGTCCTCGAAAATCTTACCAAAATATAGGTTCGGGTGTTGCACTTCCATAGCTTCTTCTGGTTACCAGGTAGCTTGCTCGACTCCATGACGTTGCCAAAGAACCTTAACTAAAGCTATACGTTTATTCCTTAACTTTTTGATTTCTCGAGCTAAAATTCTGATTGATTCTTCACTGTATGACATCTTTCGGAATCTTTTACTTAGAAAAATATACATACTACCATGATCATATTTAACTAATGGTTTCTTAGAGTTTATGTGAAGTAACAGTGATAGGTCAGGTTTGAAATAATTTAATCACACAACCCTAAAAGTTATGCAAGGTAATAGAGCTCTCCCGAGTTATTACAAGCATTTAATTTAATCAGATCAGGATCAAAATTAAGCATGCACCTTCCAATTATTGAGTCCATTAATTGCCATATGTTCAGGATCAATCAACTAATTCTAATGGATTCAATCACATTTTAATGAATGAAATACAAGCATGATTTTAATTAGAAGCATGAATGATTGAGGCACAGAACATCATAAACATAAATAAAATGAACTTCATCAAATTAATGCAATCATTCTAGCTAAACAAAATTAAGCTATCATTGTTAATGAAAAAACATCAAAGCAAACTACAAACATATTGAAAAACGATGAAGATTAAGGAAGAAGAAACTCTAAAATAATTTCGACAATCCTCTGAAAATTGATCACAGTGGCTTCTTCTGATCCTCGTAAATGCTCCTTCGCAAGATGCTCCTCAAGGTGGCCAGCCAAGAGAGAATTTTCTCAAGGAATTGCTAGCAGAATGGAGGGGAAAATGGATAGTTTATGTGTGAGAGGGAAATGAAATATGATAGAATGTGAAGTGAGGGATTAAGGGATTATTGAATGATGAGGGATGTTGTGAAAGGTGAATGGGATACCTATTTATACTTGAGGGAAGGATTAGATATTTGCTAAAAATAGCCGAACCATCTCTTAAAGATATACTTCACTTGGCTGACTATGAATTGTGGAGAAGAGAGGTTGTTGGTTGCTTCATTCATGCTTGATTTCATGCATGAATTAAGCAAGGTTTGGACGGTTTCTTGGCTGATTGTTGGGAGTTGATTTTTAATTTTTTTTACAAGTGTAAGCACCTCTGAATAAATCTCACAAAAGCTTATTTGGGGCTGCTCATATGCCCTTGCTGATTTGGGCTTCTTTCCCCTTTGGTTGAACATTTTGTGACCCAACTACTTGTTAGACTTTTTCTTCAATTAAATCAACTTTAACTGGATCAAAGTGACCTTCTCTTGACCCAAATTGCTTGCCTTTGTTGTCCAACTAAGGTGAAATAGAGCTCATGTCCATGTATAATTAAAATAAACTTCTCAACTTATTAATTCCATGGTCCCATTGCAATAATTAAACAAAAAGAAATTATTATGTAACATGAAATAATTAAATTATGCAAAAATTTAATACATAAAAGCATACAATTGCATACTTTACTAAATCATGTTTACTAAATCATGTCAATTATCTCAATGTAAACAGAATTCACCCAATTAACTATCAAATATTCGGGATTAACATAATTTTTTAAGTAAAAAAGTGCCATAAAAAACTATAAAAATCTATATAATTTAGGGTTTACAGTGGACTGCACGTGTTTAGTGTCTCGACGGACACCACATACTGTCATAACTAAGCTATGGTCTTATTTGTCAGGTTCCATGTTTATTATCCTGGCAAACTTCCCATGTTTACTGTCTCGACAAACTCTCTATGCTACCATAGCCGAGCTATGATCTTACATAATATACCCTTATGTTTAGAGTCCTGGTAGACTCCATTAGTTGCCATAGTCGAGCTATGGTCTTACACCTTATAATCCCTGTGTTTACTGTCTCGACGGACTCTATTGGTTGCCATAGTCGAGCTATGGTCTTACACCTTACCGCTGTTGCGGTGTCGCCCCATAGATTTTGTTGACCACTGTCACGGTGTTGCCCTATGGAACCTAATAACTGTCAATATCCTCTTATTACATATCCACCTTGATGCTCAAATACCGAAGTGCCCCCCCGACAAGGCCCGAAGCTTCGCATATTATGGTTTACTCCCAGTAATCTCAGATGGTGGAATCATAAAAAAATTCCATTTTCCTTTTTCCCTATTCCTTCGCCAATTCCTCCGTTTCACTGTCCTAACCTTGATGCTCAAACACTGCAGTATCCCCTCCGCAAGCCCCGGAACTTCGTACATCACAGGTGAACTTAGCAACACTGTATGACGAAATCTAACAAAAATTCCCACTTTTCCCCAATCCTAACTTTCTCTAACCTTTGATATTTCTCGTTGTTTCCACAACTCATAACACACAAGCACAGACATATGATCTCGTATGCATAATAACATGGAACACGCCAACTTGTACATGCATCACCAAAAATTCAACCCATATTCATGCTATGCATACAACATATCAAAAATGGGGTATAATAAGTCACTTGGTATTTCCTTTGCCTTAACAGCTTAGCTTTTTTTTTTTCCAAATGCTAGAGCTTCCATTCTTCCAATAGCAGCTTTAACATCCCGAATTTTAGCTTATTGAGAATGAAAAATTATTTCAAGAATGAAGAAATAGCCCAGTGGTTAAAAGAAAAATATGAGAAAGCCTAGAAATTAGACTAAGGTCCCAAGTTCAAATCCTTCCCTTGCAAAATAATTAAATTTTGCAAAATCCCTTGTTTTTTTATGTATGTGTGTCGTCCATACCCTCTTAGACCTAGGTATAAATATTATTTTTACATAAAATGATCAGCCTTTAATTCTTTTTCCCTCACCCTAGCCGTCCCTCTCATCCTCTCCTCTCCCTTGTTTTCAATTTTTTATTTCTTTCTTCATTGTTGCGACGTCCATAGCTCTTGATTTATCATCCTTTTCTTTTCTTTTTGCCACAAGATCTTGCATCATCTCTCCCACCTTCTTGCTGTCATTTTCACCTAAAATATTCAGCCCCAAATCTAAAATCTTAGACCTCCAAGATCGATTCCTATTTTTTCCAAGAAGTGTCATTGCCACCCCTATCATCTAGCTTGTGCAAGATCTTCTTTTCTCTCAATTGCTTGATAAATCTTATGAGATAAAAACCAAAACTTCCATATCTAGAATTTGGGGGATTTTTAAAGATTTAATGGGTATTTTTCCAGATTTTTCATTGATCTTAAAAGTGGTTTTAAGTCAGCCCCAATTTGGCCACCGTGGGTGGTGGTGCACATGCCTATGTGTTAGAATGGGGGCTTGTTCTTCTTTAATTCCTTCCCATATTTTTCTAGAATTACCTTGAGTTCTTGAACCCATCCTAATAAAACTTTAATCATGTGTTAATTAGGGAAAATTGATCTTGATCAATTGACAATTTAGATCGACAATTCAGGAAGCGTAAGTATGGTTGATTGTAAACTAGTTTATAGTTTCGGTTTAAGTATTGGGGATAGATTGTTAATTGATCAAAATATAGGATTTTAATCATAGATTAGCTACTAATTTTATAGTATTTAAATTTTTTTAGGTAACAACTTAAATTCCCCAAATCAACAATGAGGCCGAAAGACGTTCGCGCGTTTGATTCGCATCAAATCAGTGTAAGAAACTTAACTAGTTTTGATTCGAAAAATTGTTATAATTGTAAAGCTTGGATTGAACCCATAAGTGGGTGTCATGGGGCTTTTTAAGAGGTGTAATAATTGAGTTTAATACTGATTTTTAATTTAGGTTACTTTTAAAGCCTATTAAAGAAACCGCGATATTCACTAGTGTGCTGCAGAAGAGCATAAAATAAGGTTTGGATCCTAACTCTAAAACTTGAATTGTTGATAACGATTTTAATGATATAAATGACGGTTTAGCTTGCTGATCAGGCTTGGCTAATTAGCTAAGTATTTAAATTAGTGAGTGGTCGAATCAAGTATGTTTCGAGCCCTAACTATTTCGCATGGTAGCATTGTTGCTAGTTTGACTGAATGATTGAATGATGGACCTTGTTAGGAATGTTTGGTTAATTTGATGTATGATTGGTTGTGTGTATAGCATGTTTTTGAATGAAAATAAGACTTATGCATAATATATTCATACAAGTGATTTGCTAGGAAATGTTTGTAAGACTGTTATACATGCACACAGAAATGTTGTAAATGCACATGAAATTGTGATTTGTGAATGATACCATCTTAATGGTAAATTGAAAGTTGGATTATTGATTCCATTCTCTGAAAGTATTTGATAATTGAGGGCGTGTTAAACATGTCAATTAAATGTGAAAGTATTGAATTATGGCTATGTAAGATATTGAATGACATATTGCATGTGTATTGGGGTGGGTAAATATTGTGGTTGATGGAGGAGTTCCGTGGAGTATCGACAACATATTAAGTCTACATTTAATCGTAGTCAGTGCATTGCACTTGGAGCATCGAGGGGATTGGTGATTTTATTGCATTATTTGTTATTCGGCGGATTTTTTGCATTTCTTTTATTCGATGGTTTTTACCACATCAAGCTTTGCACGCATACGTTGGAGTTCGGCAGAAGGGTTCTAGGGAACTCATGGTGTGTAGCAGATGGTTTGGGGTAGGAACTCACATGTGCATTATGTCATGATCATGTTCGTAAAAATGTCACTATTGATATTTGATTGTGTTATTTGGTTCTATGAGAAAATGCTTGAATGTGTGTAATATGCTTAATTGTTTAGACTTACACTGAGCTTGTTAAGCTCACCCCGTTACTTCAACTTCTCAAGTAATGAACGAAATTAGGACCAGATTTGGTATGTAGATAGATGATGGACTTCTGACTTCATATTTATTTTTATTTAATTATTATTTAAAGTTTCCCTAAATTTATTTGGTTTTGGGATTGTAAAGTAATTTGAACTGTGGTTTGGGACTGTTTATGTTTTGGGGATTTTTCATGCATGCATAACTTCACACATGAGAATGGTTTATTATATAATGAAATTGGACTAAGCATGTTACTTGGCTTAATTAATAATTGGGATTTTTATTTGGTTTTTCGCTGCAATTAAGATAATCAAAGTTAATTTTCAAGAGCAACGATGTGCAAAGAGTTTTTTGAAAACCACGCCAATGCTTCAAACCTGACGTAATAAAGATTAGATCTTAATAATGATTTTTTTTCTCAAAATATCCAAGGTAACCGTGTTTTTACTAAAAAGAGAGCGCATTTAAGGTTTTCAACCATCGATAGGGTAGAATCGCAGTTTAAGTGTCCCATGCGACTTTCACGATTCGGCCATAACATCTAGGTCGGGTTTGGGAGTTTATAGTAGTTTACTGGGTTCTCTACTTTTTCTACTTAAACCTCTCGATCTTCACCCATGCAGAGCTCCTACAATCATCGCTTCTTTGGAGTAACCAAGAAAGAAGAAGAAGAAGAAGAAGAAGAAGAGAAGAAAATGAACCAAATTCGAGAAAAAGCCTCCACCAGGAAGTCATTTCCCAACTATTTATAACCCTTCTGGCACAGTCTTCAGTCATGTAAAATCCACCCAATTATAATCATTTTGTCCCCCACTAAGGACCGTCTGGTTCTAATCCAACTGAACCAGAATTAGATTTCAACAATGTCAAATTTTGTTCCTAACTTTTCCTGATTTTTCAATAGAAACCGCCAACTTACGATCTCTTTCAATTTAATCCCCAATTTGTCCCTAAATTCTGGGCTTAAAAGAAACCGGGTGTGGCATACCATATCATTACTTTTTGGCCTAGAGTATTTTTAATTTGTTTGAAAGTTTGTTTAACAAATTTTCTTTTTAGATATCATTTGAAATAGAATTTTTGCCAATTTTTGTTTAAAATTATTTTTATTCAAAAAATCATATTTTTTATATCAAAATTAATTTGTCAAATAAAGCTTAGTTCAACAGTTAATAAAACAATTAACGGATTACATTAATATATTTTTGTATAAATTTCCTCATGTGGTTTTTGCATACAAAGCAAAATAGAAACAAATATTGGCTCATTGGATATCTAGTGTTTAAAATAATAATAAGTGGTATTATATGGTTGGATCATAATACGAAAGGACTTGTATTAGTAGATGAACCTAAACATGTAAGAAGTCTAATCGAAAATGAGAAACTGACTAAAAGACTAATATGTAGTCTATCAAATCCAATTGGGGAGATGCCTTGTTTTGGGCATCAGAGTGGATGACTCCTAAAAGATAGAGATATAGATGTGACTAATTAAACTGAAAGTACATCAGACTGGATCCAAGACGAATAGATCCTAATTTTGTTTATGGATTTATTCACTTTTGATGTTCAAAGTGTGGCATATACTAATCCTAAGTGGATGACGAACTATGTATGTGTGACTCATATACTTTAATGTAAGTAAAAGTCTGAGTTCAAATAGATAAGAAAGTAAAAGCTAGTGTGTTGGGTATACAACTTCTGCAATAAATAGTGTAATTCATAATAGTGGAATTCATAGCCCGAGATTTGGGTAATTGATATCCTCTTATTGCATTACATGGTTGACGAAAAGTAAACGTGGCCACGGGTCATTAGTCTTTGTGATGAATGACTTGATTACTATTTGATACTAATTGAATTTTCATGAGGGAAGATGTAATGGTTACCATGAGATAAAATAGGATCATATTTGGAGAACGGTTTTATCCCAAAGAGATTAAAGGATACCCTATGAGGGTAACACACTTATGACAAGGTCATTGGACGAGTGTTGAACAAATTATTTTCGTAATTGTATGTCATTGGGGACAGCTCATTCACGATACTATACTGAATGACTTCATGGCTAAATGAGTTTATAACTAATAGGCGAAAAGATGGAACTTAATTATAAATCATTTGAGCACTAATTGCATATGTCTAACCGGTCCCTTCACTAGCACGTTGAAATCAGAAATGAATTGCATGTTGAACCAAATAAACAAAAATGGATAGAAATGGTAAAAATGGAGAAATGGGAAAAATTTGGAAATGAATGTGGTTTTCTCCAAAATGAAAATGAAAATGACTTGGAAATGAATTTATGGTCTTCGAATTAAATGAAGTTTGAAAATGGAAATAAATCATTTGGTCATACTGAATCCATTGAATGTAGAAATATTAAATATATTTTCTCGTAGATTCATTTACGATAAAGTCGTCATGATTTTAACTGAACTAGAATTGGGTTGAGAAAATTATTTAATTGGGAAATTAATTAATTAAATTAAATTGAGATGTTTATTTTAGGAAATAGAAAAACAAATATAGGGTCGGATCGAATTATGACGTACTGGGTTAAAATTCCAGGAAGTACTTGTAGTTGGACCTGATATGGGAGAGACCCAAAAGCCCCACATGTTTAAAGAGAGAAATGACAAACCCTATTTTGTTTAACTAGGGTTACCGCCTCACCTACTCATAGTTTGACTATGAGTTCGTTTTTCTATTAAAATAGACTTTTACAATTTAATAAGGGTTTTACCTCTTCTCGCTATAAATAGATGGCATCAATAGGGCTAAAAATACAACTTTGAGATATTGTTATTCTGCCCAAAACTAGTAAGATTTTATTCTCTATGTATTAATTCTTTTTTCCAAAATAACAATTCTGTCGATTCTATTGAGAGGGATTTTGCTTTCACACTAAAAGTAAAGAAAACTATTTATGGTTCTATGTTTGATTCGAATGGTTCGATCCCACACTCGAAGCATTTCATGGTATGAAAATAGCAGAGAATGTCGTCTAGTTGGAACCTAGAAATGACAAGGATTCATCTAGGTGTGATTTTGGTAAAGGGTTTATTGTTATAAATATCACAAATCGGCTCGATTTTCAAAAATTTTATTTTTCGCTATTCAAGAAAATTTTTCTTGAACCGAATTTTTTCCAACAAGCATGTCATAGGATTAGTGTATGAGATTATACTTTGGTCGTTACCGATGAGGCATGGAGCGCATACTATAATTCAAACATTCCGATGAGGTGCTAAGCACACTTTACTTTGCTTTATATCGATGAGGTGTGGTGCACAAATTATACTATGGATATACCCATGAGGCACTAGGTGTCAAATATATTGGTGTGATAGTTGGATGATCTATGTATCCATCTTGAGTCTATGATCCATGATATGTGACTTTTGATATAAGATGTTAATATTGCATAGTGTATCTTGTATGCCAATGTTAAAGTAACAAAATATGGCATGTGAAAGATCATTTAAATAGATTAAAATGAGCCCTGAGGGCCGATATGGATATGAGACAAATCAATAGATTGGAGATTGAAATGTAAAAATAAAATGAACTAGTGATATTCTATGAAATATAAGTAAATGTGATATGATGATAGATAATGTTATATGTTCTTATATGATAGACCAAATGAAATATGGCATGAGGATTTTTACATGAGACATGAGTTGCAAATTGAATTAGTTGATAGCTATATCACATTTTGGTTGTATTTGGCATCTTATTCTATTTGTATTATTGATTTAAATCATGAAAGTACCATTGAACCCTATTGATTAGCATACAGTTTGTTTATTTCCGTGCACAAGTACTAGTAGATCTCGAGGTTTTAAGGAGTGAAACAACATCTAGAACTCATCTCTCGACTCAAAAAATATTATATGCTTTTTGTTTGTTTTTGGAAATTGGCATGTACCTAAGTTCATGAATTGGTATTACGGTCCATTTTGTATGTTTTGTTTCAAATGGTATGTTCATGATAAAAGCTATTAAATTAAGGGTAAAATGTTTATTTTGTATGTGGATGCTTGTAATTGGGGCATGACTTGTATGTTAAGTGCTGGAGAATGATGCAAATAACTATAATGAATATATCATGCTTGTAATCACATATTGCTAAATGTTAGATATGTCAAAAATGTTAATTTGATCATTTAGTAATGTCTATAGTGCGCTAAGTTGAGTGATGCAAAGATTGGGGGAAACTGCCTTCAAAGTCGTAACATTCCTCTATTGGTGTCGCAGGATCGAGCTTTTGTTTCCATTGTTGCTGTAACACCCTATATTCGACCTGATTTATCAAATCTAGATATAGAATGCCACAAAATAAGACACTTAGTAAGATTTTAAAATTGACTAAGACTTTACTGACCATACTTCTCACTTATATACTTTTATTCCAAATTAAATGATTTTCTAGGAAACGTTTATTAATTACAACTGGTTCCCAAATGGTGGTTTAAAACAATAAAACTTAAATCTTTATTAACATAGACTCAAAAGTGGCATAAAACATTATTCTCTATTTGAAAACTTATTCCTAAAAGTTCCTTTGTACACATAATACTGTAGTTTGATCGACCACTTTGGAGCAATCCTGGCTCGGTCCCTCACAGGTGAACTAGTTCATATCTCAAGACCTACCACACACAAACAAACGTCCATAAGTTCAATGCAGATTATTGAGTCTAAACCAGTATTACCTTTTAATGTTGATGTTGAAATCCTCAACTTAATATTCTGGTTCCCTTTCAGACTTTGGCTTATACTTTCTGATTTCTGGTTGGCGAATAACTATACACCAATTCTACACTTATCCACCATATGCACATTTCATCCGAATGGAGGATCTCAAACTCCACACCATATTTTAAATCCTTCTTCACAATCCCTTTGAGGATAGCAGTTGAATACACACATCAAAACGATATTCATCATATTCTACTCTTGGCGGAATCTCTTACAGACTCCAACAATTATCAGAACACCAATTACCTTATAAATTCGAATTCGCCCAAACAACAGACTTACTTAGAAGAATATAGAATTTTAATGCACATAATAGAATCCCAAAATAACTTCCATACAGAATATGAAAATTCCCAAGTATGGCAGGCAACTTACACCACCTTTAATTCTAGATACACAAAGCTCTTTGTACTGGCAGGTCACTATGGCAGATTCCTCAATCGATCACACTATTCTTAGAACTCATTCAGGAAATGCCTCGAAGGCATACCCAGATTTCACCATGCGTCTAACTAATAACTCGTCAGTTAGGCTCGTACCCTAGAATTCATCATATAGGTTTTCTAGTTAGCTTGTCGCCAAGGCTATCCATATAAGACCCCGCTTAGGATTTACAAAATTTTCCATACAAGCTTTCCAAATAATTTATCACTCAAGTTTTTTAGATTACGATATCATTAAGGCTTTCCCTGTAATACGCCACAAAGGCTTTTTAGTTATTTTTCCACAAAGGCTTTTCAGGTATCTCGCCACAAAGGCTTTTCAACTAATCTGTGTTTATTGTCATAGTGGACCATCTCTATGGATGCCATGGGGTTGTTCCTTCATGATTTTATACCTTCATGCCCTCTTGGTGCATTATCATATGATGCCATGGTCATGGACTTTCCACATATTTATTTCGTGCTCTATTAGTCCGATTACCATTATAGCTACCTTACCGAAGACTACTCAATAAATCTCCATTTTTGTTTCATGATCTACCAGCCCAGTTAGCAATATAGCTACCCTACTAGAGGCATCACAACATATTTTTCTCTTCACATTTAAACATATCATAGACTCATCTGTACTGGACTCGTACCACAACAAAGGTCTCATTTAATTAGACTTTGACCACACACACACATATAACACTAATTACTCTCACCCACATATTCTAAAGATGACGTACCAACTCTTTAACAATAATGACACTGTAACGCCCCAAAACTCGGCCTAAAAGTTTAGACCAAATCCCGAAAGTTACATTGATCACTGAAGTGATCCAAAGCAGTTCTAGTTTAGCCAATTAGAATACAAAATAGTATTGAAGATACATTAAAAATATAGTCAGAAATAAAATCCTGAAATTTCTAAAATTCAGTCTAATAACAGGTTGTGAAAACCCAAAACCAAGTTTATACCACAGTTCCTCTAAAATTTTTTGCAGTCCAAAACAATTTACAAATTTAAGTATTTGTAGAATCAGTTTATTAGCCTAACTTAAAATGCATTACTCCGAGACCTCTGGCATACCGAGTCCATCCACAAAAATCGAGAGTACCTGAAAAGGGAAAACTAAGGGGTGAGCTACACGAGCTCAGTGTGAGTTTGAAACATATCAAATGACAAAGTTACAAAACAGAATTTCAGATAATAGTTCAATAGCGAAACGTACTTACAAAGCTATTACAAAACCAGAATGCAAACATGGAACCAACGTACCAAGCATACGTAACAGTAAAAGCACATCACATTATTATAACATATCTCTCAAACAGAAAGATGTCCGCACAACCAGATGTATGTACGGATGCAAAATGGATGTTCACACTGCGAATGAGCTATAAGAAGCTCAACCAACCATGCACGCCACATAGGATCTCGAAAGGCCCATCCAACCCTACGCACTACATATGTGGACTAGGCCACTTAGCCGATAATATGCAGCAAAGGTGACATATGTGTTGTACTGTGCAATAAACCGCTATACAGACGTATTGTAGTTGAAATTGCCCATATCAGATCAAATTTCCTTTTCTTCACAACCAAAAACCCCCCAATTTTATGTTCATGAACAAATGCACATTAGACACTGTCAGTCATACAGATACAAAAGCTCATATTCAGTCGATCACTTACAAAATTCCCATGCGATTGCAGAACACACACCACATACAAACATTTACATGGATACTGAAACTCACAAGCTCAATCGATCACATTCGGAATCCATAATGTTTATAAATATTTACTAGAACATCATATAACACTTAGTTGAACTATTAAATTGACACTCTAGTTAAGTACAGATGCACAAACCTGAGATAATCAAAGTCTTTACCAACCTTACTAAAGCCTAATTGAGGGTCTGAACACACAGAAACACAAACGTGTCAAAAACCAATGTAGAATAAAAAATGGCGAAGCAGGGCCACACGGTCATGTGCCCCGCCCGTGTGGAAGTGCCTAAGTCGTGTAGGGTCAACACGCCCATATGAAAGAGGCACACGCCCGTGTGAAATAAGGCACCCGGCCGTGTGATTATGAGACACGCTTGTGTGACCCAAGAACATAGTCGTGTGGACAGCCTATGTAACTCTCTATCCATTTGTGCTTAAGTAAGGTACAGGGTAGACACGCTGTATGAAAGTCTCACAAGCCCGTGTGCCCACGGGACACGGCCGTGTGTCCAGAATACACGCCCATGTAAAAACTGACTAAAATCCTAAAATTCCCAAATATCGGCCATACGGCCGTGTGGCCAGGCCGTGTGGTACCAAACTCATCCCTAAAACCCTAATCCTCCTCTTCCACACAACCGTGTGCGGCACATGCCCGTGTGGCCACCCGTGTGGTTACGAATCCACTCTGGAATAGCCCGCATAATGTGCCTTTGATGTCAAAACGACCCTCGACCCTCGTTAACTCAATAATACACCAAGAACACACAGTATTTCAAGCTAAACCGCAACAATCGACACTACAATTTGTAATTTTAAGAAACACACCAAATATGTCGAATTACTCAAAATCAAAGAAGAATTTCCACAATAAAAAGGAAGAGTTTCCAAACCCACACCTGAATTCGCGATTAAAGCACCTAGAATTGTTCGACTCACTCCACCAAGTCGACTCAGAGACCTCAATTACAAACACAACTAATTATAAGAATTTAATTTAAGAAACACAACAAATTTGAGGCAATTCCTCCATTAAAACAAAAGACAAAACCTACCCAATTTCAAAATAAATCAAACAGAACACTCGAGAACAAAGCTCTCTTGACAGACAACAAAGCGGAAGAAGCAAAAAAAAATCAAAAGAAATTGAAAAGGTCACAGAGAACAAAGAGGAGTAGTGGGGGAAGAACGTGTAGGAAAAAAATCGTAGAAACTATTGGATCTTGACATAAAAAAATAAAAATAAATAAGTATTTTTTAAACTTAAAACAACTTTTAAGATACTAAAATCATTCCTCAGAACACACATGAGCATTTGAACCCAAAACCCAGAGGTACACTAACACACCACTAACCACCAGGCCAATAGGCCCATTCTGACACTAAAACACGACAACAACCCCAATTGTCTGATCTAGCCACTGACCCTACCTACAAATCTCAAAACTTCTAACCCCGAAATCTGGGGTGTTACAAACACTTATCATTCAACATTGTATTCAAACAGCTATCAATACTCTTCTTTTACATTCATGTAGATATTTTCTCAATGAGACATGCTTATCTACAGAGGCATCAACCATTTATTCGAAATAAATTTATATACAGAAGTGAATACTAGAAACTCACCGAAGACTCACCTTTACCTCAACTCAGAACGTCTATTCCAATCATCCTTCTCGATCCAGCAGCAACCACTACTCAAAAGATCATAGAACCTCAATTAAAACCTTATTTAATGATAGGTTACTAATATTTCGTCTATACACGACCCTCATGTAGGGTCTTCCACTCAAAGCATATTGTTCTTACATCTTTTACACATCCCTACACATTACTGTCATAACATGTAGAGCTATTGAACTTACTAGGAGGTTGAATCATCCACTGATTTACAAAACCTTAGCTTTAGGTTACCGAAGAATAATAAGAGAATGTTTAGAATGAAAAGAAGTAACCAGGATACAATCAGGAGAGAAAAACCCTCTGAATGCACCCCTTCCCATGTATATATATACTCTCGATCCTTTATGGTGGATTTGACAAGTGGCAATATTATTTGAATTTTCCCCCGATTTCCCTACAAAAATTTGAGGAAAATAAAAAGAAATCTGACTAGTTTGACGTTGTGGTAGACCAGTCAAGAAGAGAGCCAAATCAATCTGGTTAACTCCCAACTAACCAGTCAAGAAGAGAGTCAAACCAATCTGGTTAACTCCCAACTAACCAATCAAAAAGAGAGTCAAACCAATTGAACAGTGTTCATACAAACCATACGTATTTCATCTTGGCGATGACTCTCTTATGGCGTGATCTTAAAGATAATTAATTCTTTATATAGTTTTCCCATACGCTAAATAAACTCTTTGTGTTTCAGCAAAAAACTCTGAGGCGTAATCTTTCTTCACTTGAAGATATCCTGGATGAAATTCTTAGATGCCGAATTGAATTTTGAATAGGTAATTTTATCAAATTAGTGATTAAATAACATATCAGGACTAAATCACAAAATCGATAAAAGTTCAATTGCTAGAAATTTTTAATTAGAAACAAGAAGAAAGGATTAAGAAGGAAATTATACCTTCTTAGCCTATAGTGGGCAGTAGGAACAAAGAAAACACAATGATTATATTGTAAAATTTGTTATAAATAAAATA
>CM025145.1:15171086-15189898 GCA_013467495.1 Gossypium gossypioides | reverse complement strand
ATGTAAAATTTGATCACTATTTGATTTGAGTGATTAAATGGTTTATTGAATAAAGGAAAAGGGACTTAATGGTAATTAGACCATCTAAGAATTTAGTGGATGGTTTTGGGAAACTAAAAGCATGAAATTTGGATGATTTTTAAATGGACAAAATGATAATTTTATAATTAAATTAAATTAAAAGAAAACAAAAGGGTAATTTAGTATCATCTTTTTGTTTTCATCTTCAACAACTGAATGTCCATGGAAAACCTTAAGCTAGGTTCGGCCATGGTGATTTGCTCATGCATGGTAAGCAATTCTTGCCCTTTTTAACAAATTTTATGTTTTTGAGATCATTGCAACTAGGTTCAGGTAGCTCGTACCTTTGATTTTGAAATTGTTAAAGATTGTAAATGTTGCCATTGATGAAGCTTGTGATTTTACATGTTAAAAGATGAATTTGAAGTGTTAGTTGGTATTTAAAAGTATTTTGTTAAGTGATTTTTGATTAATTTACAAATTAGGGACTAAATTGTTAAAATAGTAAAAATATAAGGATTTAATGTGAAATTATTACAAATGTGGGCTATTTTGTGTGCCATGAATATTTGGATGATGTGAATTGGCATTAAAAATGGTTAATTTACATATTTTAGGCTTAGGGACTAAATTGAATAAAAGTAAAATGTTAAGGGTAATTTTGTAAAAAATATAAAAATAACTAAATTGTATAAAATAAATTATTTTACTGTCTAAATTAATAGATTGAATAAAATTATTAATTTAGATCAAGATCGAGTGGAAAACCGAGGAGAATAAAAATTTACCAAAATGCCCCTATACTTTGACATTTCTGCAATTTAGCCAGGTAAGTTCGTATGAACTGAATTCTGTATAATGCTAATTAATTGAGTGTTAGTATGTGATTCTATTGTGATTAAATCAATATATATATGTTATTATACAATTTATTGAGTAAATAGACAATGGAAATCTAGCGACATACGACGACTATCGAGCCCCGTTTGAACCATAGGAATATATAGGATACAAATGATATGTCATTAGGGTTTCTATGTTTCAGGTGCTGGTCCTGAATGTCCTACCGGTGTCTGAGTTCTGACATTTGTTGCGGATACTTGACAGCTTGTGTGAGTAGCACCGGTAGCTATGTTTCGACCGACAGCTTGTCTGAGCAGTCCCATGTTACTATGTTTCGGGTGCTGGTCTTGAACGTCCTACCGATGGTTGAGGTTTGACATTTGTTGTAGATACTCAACATGTCCTACTGATGAGCAGTATCGTGTAGCTTACATTCTGACTGATAGCTTGTGTGAGTAGGCCCATTTGACAGCTCATGTGAGCTACGACTATATGTTTAACACAATTTGTGTGAGCTTTCCAGCATATTTGGTATTATTCTAAGTGGTTCAATGGGCATAAAAAGGGAAGGAGTGGTAAGTATTCAAATGACTTATGTCATGAATTTATGAAAAGGAATGAAAAAGGTAATGTTCAATGAAAGTATGTTTACACTCATGAAATTGAAGATTTCAAATGATGTTGTTCATGTATATGACTTACCTTATGTTATTTCAAGTGATTTATGAGCTGATGCTCTAACATGAGTTGTGGATGATGCTTAGGCTAGTGCCAAGCTTATGATTGGATTATATTATGCTTATTCTTAATGAAATACAATGAAACGATAAGTGTTCAATTGGTAATATGTTTATGTATATGAAAAAATGGTATAAATTAAAGCATGTAATTTCTTATGAAATTATTTATCATGTAGTTGATTTCAAAAGAGCTATGTAAAATGCACCAGCTCGTAGTCATGGTTGATATTATGCTTATGTCTTGTATTATGCAAAGGAAACGAGTATAAAAAGCTAATGAAAATGGTAAGTTCATAGTTGAAAGCTAATGAACACGGCCGTGTGTCCCTATTTCGAATGTCCACACGGCCTAAGACACAGGTGTGTGTCTCAACCGTATGAGTCACAGGCCTGGCCATACCGCCATGTGACCCCTGCGGTTCAAATTTTTTGACTTTTTACTAAACTTTCTGATTGTTTCTGATTTAGTCTCGAATCGTTTATAAAGTCTTTCTGGCCTTGAGGGCTCAGAAAAGGGACGTTATGCATGTATTTGAATGAATTATGATATGTTTTATCTAATGTTTGGAAATAAATGTTTTTAGTTAAAATTTTCTAGTAATGCTCCGTAACCCTATTCCGGTGATGGATATAGGTTAGGGGTGTTACAATACTTCATTACTTTAATGATTTCAGTAGATATGGGTATATTTATCTTATGCCCCATAAATTTGAAGCCCTTGAAAAGTTCATGGAATTTAAAAATGAATTACAAAACCAACTAGGTAAAATTATTAAGGTAGTTCGATCAGATTGAGGAGGAGAATACTTAAGCTTAAAGTTTGATGTGTATTTGAAGGACTGTGAGATTGTCTGACAACTTACACCTCTTGGTACTCCATAATTGAATGAAATTTCTGAAAGGAGAAATCGAACACTGTTAGACATGGTTCAATCGATAATGAGTCATGTTGATCTTCCTACTTCTTTTCGGGGACATGCACTAGAAACAACTACTTTCACTTTAAATCGTGTTCCATCTAAATTAGTTCAAAAGAAACCATATGAGATGTGGACTGGGAAGTGTCCTTGTGGTGCGTTCTGCCAAGAATTTCTGGTAAAATGTGCTGGTCTGCCTATATGGTAAGCTCTGAGTATCTAGGGTCTATGCAGCACAACATAAGTATGGTTTGAGTGTTATTAAACCAAGGTATGTATTGATCAGTTGTTGACGATATTATTTTTGCGTAATTATTCACCAACATATAGAGTATCCGCCCGTGATAATTGAAAGAAATGCATTTGTGGCTTTCTTTGGAAGCCGTCTAGGGTTTGCTGCCCTTGGGTTGGAACTAAAGATCAGATCTAAAGTAGAAGATTACTTCATATTCCAGTGAAAATTTTAGTTATGCAAGTGGAATCCTAAAGGTAAGTTAATTTTGGTTGAACGTTAGGATTGAAGAAAAAAGGGCTTTGTACGGGGTTGTCCATGTTTGTGAAATGGTTAAAACCATGTGACTGGCTCTTGACAGTGTTTCTATGTTCCTTGAGCAGTGATTTTTAGTCAGATGGTTGGATTTGGAGCTTTGAACGACAATAGGTGAGGATCAGGTGAGCTTCTACATTAACCCTTTGAATATATATTTTGTTCATACTGAAATATATCTATACAAAATTGATTAAAATATGAATCTAAAATCATGGATAGTATGGAAATCATACTTATATGTATAATGGGATAAATATGTGTAAGATATGAGTTATGGCGATTTCAAATTTGTGAAGGAATGGGGATTGAGTTAAGATTAAGTTAAAGAATAACTAGCCTAGTTGCATGTGAGTCCTCTCATGAGGGCTCTCGTAAATTGTTTAGATATGTCCTTTATAATCTAAGTTTTGAAATAAATGATTAAGTGCATGGATGGTCATTAAGGATAGCATGAACATTTGATACGAATATGTGGAGTCTAAGAATGTGATGAATTATGCATGAGTGTTGTGATATTTAATCATGACTACGCATATGTTTGTTTGGAATGTATACTATGAAATGTGATCTTGTTGATATGGTTGAAATATAGATTGAAGTATAGTTTGATCAAAAAATGTAGTTAGTCAACTCGAATGTGAGTCTCTACTCTGAATTTTACATGTAAATTATGGGTATAGACGATTAAATAATGACAAAAATTGAGTATCAGATAAATGAGTAAAACATAAGAGAATCATGCAAAGTAAAGTTATTATGTGCAAAATTACATGAATGAAAAGTAGAATGATGTGTACGTTAGTATGGTCTAATCAAGAAAAGAGTATAAATTAGACTTGTAATTTGATGAAAGGTTAGACGAGCCTGAGTGCATGGGTAATTGTGATGATGAATTATATCTATGAATGAATGAATGAATGTTTGTTGAGTATAATATGTGTTTCTGGTAGTGCATCTAATAAGTTTATGTATACATCAATTGTTGTTTTAGTATTAAAACATTGAAGTATATTTGTAATAGCATGTCCGGGATGTGTGATGTAAGATGTGTGCTATGTTGATTGTATATTGGTAACCTAAGATGATTTTGCTAGTTTTTTTTAGTGCATGAAGCAATTCTGGTTAGAAATTGAGGTCCAACATACGTTGCAGACTCGAAGATACATGTGACACAAGTTTAGCATGGATTGGTAATCTATTGTTATTTTAAAAGTTTAGCCTAGACTAGTAGCCTTACATGTATGGTACCCTTTGAAAAGGAATTATATGTGACGATTACCTATAGGGGTTCTCTACCTGTTCCAGGAAAATGATGGGAAAACCTCACGAAATGTGATTCTAGGCAAATCCATATCGTAAACACACTAGAAAAGGAATGGCTTTTTGGCAATATATGAAAGGATTGCCTTTGTGTCAACATATGAAAGGAACTCATTTGTGGCAATATATGAAAGGAATGCCTTTGTCACAATATATGAAAGGAATTCTTTTGTGGCAATATATGAAAGGAATGCCTTTGTGGCAATATATGAAAGGAATACCTAATCTACCGTAATTTAGTGTAGCAAATTAAACTAGTTTTTGCACTTTAGGAGTTTGAACATAAGCATTTAAGTTAAGTTTTAATTACATTTCTATAAGTTTAGTTAAGTCTAATAAAATTTGTAATTTGAGTCTTTTATTGACCTTAGGGGTCAAATGAGGCCTAAGGGTGAGCTAATATACTTTGTGAGTGTGCAGGAGACCATTAGAAGGTGTACTAACTTGACACTGGTCGCTAGGTTGCAACACAAAGCCCTGGATGTCAAAACATAGGGAGCATATTAGAAGAATTCCAAGACTGCCTTCAATGTCGTGACACTAGCTAAGGATGTTGTGACATATCCCTAAAGACACCCTGAAGATAAACATACTACCCTCGATGTCGCGACACAGTACCTAGTGTGTCATGACATTGCCTTTGTACGGGAAATAATTAAGAGCCAGGGGCGTTTTGGTCCACACAATCAAATGTTAATCACGAGGACGACAACTAACCTAGGGTTAAGGACGTCGACCACCTTAAATTCTATAAATAGGCTCATTTAGCACACGTTATACACACTTTTCATAGTGTATAATTTTCTCTTTAGTTTTTCTCATTTCTTAGGTTTTAAATTTTATTTCATTCTTGTTATTTGCTTTTATGGAGAAATCAGATTTGGGAAATACTGTCAAACTCTGTGAGGATTCTACACTGATACAAATCAGGCTTCTTCTAAGCTCTATTATCTTGAAATGCTCTTTACATTTATTCTCCTTGTCCAGTTTATATTGTTTATTAGATCCATGTGGAACTAATCCTCCTGTAGGGGATTAGCGAGTGGAGGTATGATTAATTAACTATTTTGCAGGCGTTTCTTAGCGGATGAGCTGTTTAGGAGAGGAAGAACCTAAAACCTAGGCCTGGAAACCCTAAGAAGTTATTATGGTAGGAATTAACCTAGTTTTGTATGGCCTATCCATGAACACCTTAACCCTGAACTAGTCTAGACTGTGAGGTCGAGAGATAAGTAATTCTTCCCGACTCGATATTCTAGTAGAAGAATTGGAAGATCCTACTGAGGTATTGACTAGTTGATTGAACAAGAAAACCCGAGACGACAGTTGATTATGATTACTGAAGTGAGCTAATCACCCATGCCTAGATTTGATTCATATTTGATTATTTGATTTCTCGTGTTTTATTTATTTCCTTTCTTTTATTTCCTTTCTTATTATTTTTAGTATAGTTTATCAGAACTCTTCTTTTAATTCTTCGTACTATAATCAAATTAAAGTACTAATTAGATCTATATATGTTTAGATTAAAATTAATTTAGACTCGCCTCGCTTGGGTACGATCCTCAGAGTACTTACCTACTCAGTTGTAACTATATTACAACCTAACTCGTATACTTGTAGATACAGCTTTTCATATCTTTTGTGCAAGATTTCTACTTTGGACGTTGGTATGTCCATAGGAGGTCAAGTTGTTGGCGCCGTTGCCGGGGAGGCAAAGTCACTATATTAATTTTAATTTTTGAATGTTAATAGAATAATTAGGAAATCTTTAAGTTAATTCTAGGAATTTATTTTATTTTCTACCAATCCTGTCTTTTTGGGTTTAGTGTATGACTCGAAGTAGGGGAACACCTATAGAGCTAGTTATAGATCCAGAAAGAATAATCTGAAAAAATCGTCAACAACAATAGCAATAGCAGCAACAGCCAATGTAGAATCAATTACCTGCTGGAGGTAATTTACTACCATGTAAGAATCCACCGTTCGACGAGGCTAACAATAACAATTTAGAAGATCCACCACCAGCACCACAACTACCCGCTAATATAAATATGGCGCGTATGGAGAGGACTTTGAGAGAGTATACACTACTGAATCTAGATATGGTTCAAGGGAATATAACGAGGCTAGCCATCATCGCGAATAATTTCGAGATTAAGCCAGCTATAATCTAGATGATCCAGAATAATTTGTAGTTTCGCGGAACAATGACAGAGGATCCGAGCCAGCATCTAAAAAGGTTCCTCCAGCTTTGTGATACCTTTACATACATTGGGATCACTGATGACGCTATTTTTTTTCGATTGTTCCCCTTTTCATTAATCGATAATGCCTTTTCTTGGCTAGATTCGTAAGCACCAAGATTCGAAGCTTCAACAGAGGTAAAGTAGACATTACCACATTTCCAAAGCTATATTAAACATAATTTTTAATTAATTATACTAATAGAAATTCACTCATAAAGATACCTTACCGAATTTGTAACATCAACTCGAAAACTCGATTCTTCACAAAATCGACCTCTCTAGCCCTCCTAATCACTTCCAAACATCAATACTAAACCAATTACACATAAACTAAGCATCAATTTCACCAAAAATCGGAAAATTAATTTAAGAAGATGATAAATTCAAATTTCTTCAAATTACCTCACAAATCATGTTTAATTTTGATAAATAAAACTTGGCCTAATGACCACTCCCACATTTCCCTTGTTTTACCATTTAATCATTTCCCTCCAAAATTTTGAATTTTAAGGTTTATTTGCCAAATAAATACTCTAAAATTTCCCTTGTTTTACAATTAAACCCAATTTAATTAATATTTAAATTTAACTCAAATTAACCCCAATAAAAATTATTTCAAAATTCTTTTTCGACCTAGATTAATTATTTTCACTTATAATTATTTAAAACCTTTAAAATTAATTTTCTAAATTTTTTTATTTTTTCAGATTATTGTTTAATCGATTTTAGATGAAATTAACTTCCTAAATTAAATTAAAAATTACTATAAACCCCATAAATTCCTAGTTTCACACTCGAAACCCGAAAAATATACCCGAAACTATAAAACTCGATTTAGGGATATTACAATCCTGCTAAGAAGGGAAATTTTTATGTTAAAAAAATTAGAGGGGGAAAGGTTTCATGAAGCATGAGAGTGTTTAAAATGTTGATTCAGAAATGGCCACACCACGGTTTGCCTGAGTGGTTACGATTTCAAATTTTCTATAATGGGTTGGATGTGCATTCAAGACTAGGATTAGATAAAGCCGCAGGAGCTACCCTCATGAATAGAACGTACGAAGATGTGTACGAATTAATAGAAAACATGGCAATGAATTCTTGCCAGTGGCTAACTGAACGATATGCATATGGCCAAAGACTATTTATGGTGAAGGCTGTCCAAAAGGATTATAGATATCAACAATCAGTGGATAGAATCAACCAAATAGAGGCTGAAAGGAATGCAATGTCTATCTATGGAGGAGACAAAGTGTTTTTCCACTACATTAACAATCCCACCAAGGATGTGAACTACATTGGAAATAGGGGTGGAAATCACTATTTGAATACATACAATCCCAGATGGAGAGATCACCTTAACTTGAGATGAGGAGGAAATTAAGGAGGAGGTAATAGTTCTAACAAAATTAAAACACTAACTATCAACCTCCTTATTTATAGAAACCTCAAGAAAGGGCCAACTCGAATGAACATACTGTATGTGGTTAATGTCTGGATAGAATCGAGGGGGAGATGCAATCCATGAGAATAGATGTGAAGCAGATGCAGTTTGAGTGCACCAATTCAAAGAGAACATTGACTAAACTTGAAGATCAGATGAGTAAATTGATGAGTATGATGGGTGATATAAGAAGAAAAATTGGTACAAGTATTCCTAGTAATACTGAAAATAATCCTTGAAGAGAAGGGAAGGAGCACGTGAAAGCAATAGTGTTCCAATCAGGTAAAGTACTGAGTAGCCTAGAGAACCCAACTCAAGAGGTAAATATGGAGAATACTGGTGATCTTCAAGATGAAACCTTAAAAGCTAATGATGAACCGGAGTTAAAGGAATTAGTTACAATGACAGTTGAACCAAAAAAAGAGACAAGTGAATATTGAGCCATTGTGAAAATACTGTTCCCTTCAAGGCTAGAGGAAAAGCAAAAATGGGATGAAGACGAGTTTGTAAGTTTTCTAAACTTGTTCAAAACACTAAATGTCAACCTGCCTTTGATTGAACTGATTGAAAAATTTCCTAAGTACGCTAAATTTTAAAAAAAAATTATGTCTAGGCGTATGAAAATTAAGGTAGATGAACAAGTTAATATAAACGCTTCCTGTAGTGCTATTATTTTGAGACAAGTTTCCCAAAAGTTGAAAGACCAGAAAAATTTTACTATTCCTATAGAGATATGGAGCATTCATTTTAATAGAGCTATATGTTACCTAAGAGCTAGCATTAATTTAATTTCTTTATCTATTTATGAAAAACTTGGGTTAGGAGACCTCAAAAACACGCAGATAACACTACAATTGGCTGACAGATCCTCAGTGCATCCGAAATGAGTACTGGAAGATGTGTTAGTCAAAGTGTGCAGATTTATCATCCTGACGAACTTTATAATCCTAGAATTTAAAGAAGATCGAGAGATATCGATCCTATTAGGAATACCTTTCCTAGCCACTTAAAGGTCCACCATTGATCTAAAAAATAATGAATTAATAATGAGGATTAACGGTGAAACCGAAATCTTTAAATGTGGTAACCAACAGAGTGGGGAAGGAAGGGGGAAGATAGGGGAGCATTGCAATGAATTATCTATTTCTAAACCTAATAATTCAAAACCAAGGGACGTACTTCTCTAATCTATGTATGTCTGAAAAACAGGTTCAAAGAAAGGGATAAGCGAACAAAGGTGGAGTGGCACGACGGGCGATGGACTAATACTAAAAGAAACAGAGAATCATCCTTATGTGAATTAATGATGTTGCTGGATGAATCCAATAGTAAAACTTGAATTATTTAAATTGATATTTAACTTTTTGTAGATTATTGTATATTTAGCTAACTATTTAGTCTATATTTTAGTTTTTATTAAATTTATGTTTTATAGAAACAGTAACACTCTAGAAATTGGAATTTTGGGTGAAAATAGAGCCAATGTCGCATCACGACAACCCCGTGTCGCAACATTAAGGGAAAAATTGATGAAATTGAAAAAATCATCTCGATGTCATGAAAGAGACTTTACGTGTTGTGACACCAAAGCCAGTATACCCGAAAATCCAAAATTCCAGAGTGTGTCATGACATCGAACCCCGACGTTGCATCAACGTTAAACTGCAAGGGGTGTCGCAACACGGAACCCCTGTGTCGTGACATCGCTGTAATTTTTCATAGGGTTGACTTGATGCGTTTCTACAACTTGGAGGACTAACCCTTTATTATACCCGATTTGTAACCCTCAAAGTATTAGGTTTTAACCTAAAAACACCCTAATCTCACATTCTAACCTTTCTTAACACTCTAAACACCTCAAAACTCTCTTAAATCCAAAACCCTTTTTGTATTAAAACCCTAAATTTGCAACTCTTCTTTGCTATTAGTTAAATACAGGATTGCCGCAATTTGGGGAAAATGAAGCAATAAAAGGAGAAACCATAAATGAATAGTACAAGGAATCCAACATATCTTCTTCTGAGGTTAACGGTTCCTAACTTTTATTTTTACTCTTTCATTGGAAACTTTTTTTGTTAATTCATTAGTTATTGAACTTGAACAAATATTCAAAATGCCTCCACGAAAGGTTAGAAGAACTAATGAACCAAAACCTTTGATAGTTCCAAATCCCTCTAATTTCTCGAATCTATACGTTGAAAAATATTTTGTAGAACTTCAAGGAAAAACATTTATTCAAGAGAGGGGATTTGAACCATCGATGGTTCTCTGCCAGGAGATATGGCCTTTAGTTAGATATCATAGATGATAACCTTTTTTTACGATCCCAAAAGACTCTGCTATGGTCTCTATAGTTAAGGAATTTTATACATCATTACAGGACCAGGAGTCTAGAAAAATTGAAGGTCATACATGGGAATTAATACCTGTGTAAGGGAAAGATGTACGAATCAACCTCCAGGTTATTTGTGAATTGTATAATGCCCCATTCTACGAAAGAGATTTTATAGAAGAAACTGATTTAGAATATTTTTGAGACATAGATATGGATAACATTGTAAACTTCCTAACAGAGGGAAAAGGTGAATGGAAATGTCGCCCAGGTACTGGTATCCCAACCTCTTTTAATCAAGAAATAATATTTCCTGAAGCGAAAATGTGGATTGAATTTCTGTGCACTAGAATAGCTCCTGCTTTGATCGTTTCTAATGTTAATACATTTCGAGCAGTTTTGCTTTATGCTATTTTTTTGAAAAAAGATATGCATCGAAACGTGGATTTACCAAAATGGGAAACGATGTGTTAGTGGCCAGAGAGTGGGAGTCTTCTTTCCTCACTTAGTGACAACCTTATGTAAGAGAGTAGGCGTTTCGATGGCATCTATGGAATAATCAATGAAACCATCTTGAAGCATAATTGGCAACATTCTATATACACAATACACTTAGCTACGGGCTAAATAGATGAAAGAGTGGAATAAACGCCAGCAAGAGACGATGGCCACTCCAGCTTCGTTCCAAAGAAAAGCAAAATCAACCACTCAACAAGAAATTGGCGAGAGCAGTCATCCTAAGCTAGACTGAATGATACATTGGATGCAGGAGTCAGGCCTGATATTTTAGGAATTCGTGCAATAAAATAATATTAGAGTACCAAATTATACGTCGGATATGTTTGGCCGACACATTTAGAGCAAAAAAAAAGGAGTCTCACATGGAAGAAGCACAACAATTTTGAACTTGCAAGCAAAAGAGGAGTCACTCACCAATAGCCAACGGGATTATAACGATCAATCGGGTAACTTCTTTCCTCTATTTTAAGGGCTACACATTGAGGACAATGTGTTATCTAAAGTGTGGGGGTAACATAGAAAATTTGTTTGAAACTTTTACGCTTTTTTTTTTATTTTTATTTTGTCATTTGTGTGCTTGAGCTTGTATAAATACAAGTGATTGGTTAGGAGCATGTACATAGGTTGATTGTATTAACAATAAATTTGGCATGAGAATAGATGGTTTTAAACTTTCAATTATTAGACTAATAAGTTCTATATATTGCACTATAAATAGGTAGTAAGCAATCAAATTTTCTGAATGATATAGAGAAAAAAAAAAGAAACGAGCATATTGTATGAATGATAAATTGTTGAATCTGTGATTGATTGGTTGACTAGAGTTATGAATATTGAGATACCTAGGGATGACCTAAGGTATTGTTTGGTATACACCCCGAGCTAAAAAGCCAACCCTTTTTGTTCATCTTTAGTACCTATTTTTGAGCCAAAAACACTTCTTGATGAACCTTCATACAAAACCCGAGCCAAAATATCAATTTGTACTTACTCTTTTTCTTCGGTCCTGAATTGCACGACTATAGACGTTTGACCATACGCATTGAGGTTTAAGTAGATACATTACGAGGAATTTTGTAAAGTTAGAGTGAAATAAGAAGGATCAATGTGATATAATGATTATAGGTTAGCCAATATGTGCAACAAAAGAAAAATTCAAAAAGAAAATCAAAACGAGTAGAAAAAACTACATGAAAAGTAAAAGCATTTGTGAGTGAGACGTATTGAAAAAGAAAAAAAAATGTGACAAAGTCACAAAAGTAGAAAAGCTCATTTATTAGTGCATAAAAACTTTTGAGCTAACCGTAATTGTTATATTATGCTGTGACTTCCTATGTGGAGAAAAAAGGAAGGTGAGAGAAGGAGAAATAAGGCGGTGAGCAGAAAAAGGTCACTAAAGGGAAGAATAAGGGACAATATGATGTGCCAAACTATTTTCGTTCTTGAAACTATTTGATGCTTACTATTATTGAAATCCATACCTGTCCTAAGCCTTAGAGCTTAACAAGCTGAAAAGCCTTATGTGGTCTAGGTAGACTTATTCACAATTCAAAATCATACAGAATAATTACATTTATGACTATTTGTATTCTGTTAGGATAATCAAATTACTTGTATAATTTATTGATGGATTCTTACATTTGAGACCCTTAATTCTTGTATGCTCTGTAATATACTGAACTTAGGTGTTTGATATCAAAAGTGGTAAGTAAGTTATATCTCATGCCAAGATTATGTGTGGATCTAAAATCCCATTCATGTGCTCCAAAGCTAAAATTTGTACCATACTTGCTTAAGGGTCATCTTTTCATTTATTGCTTTTATTTGTGTTGCTTGAGGACAATCAATGACTTAAGTGTGGGGGAGTTTGATCTGCCGTAATACAGTGCAACAGATTAAACTAGTTTACGCACTTTAGGAGCTTAAACATAAGCATTTTAGTTAAATTTTAATTATATTTTCAAAAGTTTAGTTAAGTCTAATAAAAAGTGTAATTTGAGTCTTTTATTAACCCTAGGGGCTGAATGAGGCCTAAGGGTGAGCTAATATGATTTGCGAGTGTGAATGAAGCCCAATGATCATACTTTGTGAATAGTTTTTTCTAATTAGATGGTTGGATCTGGAGCTTTGAACGATAATAGGTGAGGATCAGGTGAGCTTTTACACTAACCCTTGTATATATATTTTGTACATACTAAAATATAACTATACAAAATTGATTAAACTATGAATCTAAAATCATGGATAGTATGAAAATCATACTTATACGTATAATGGGATAAATCTGTGTCGGATATGAATTATGGCAATTTCAAATTTGTGAAGGAATAGGGATTAAGTTAAGATTAAGTTAAAGAATAACTAGCCTAGTTGTATGTGAGTCCTCTCATGATCTTTTAGATATGTCCTTTATAATTGAAGTTCTGGAATAAATGATTGAGTGCATGGATGGTCATTGAGGATAACATGAACAATTTATAAGAATCTGTGGAGTCTAAGAATGTGCTGAATTGTGCATGAGTGTTGTGATATTTAATCATGACTACGCATATGTTTGTTTGAAATGTATATTGTGTAATGTGATCTTACTAATATGGTTGAAATTTGTGTTGAAGTATAGTTTGATTAAAGAATTGAGTTAGTCAACTTGAATGTGAGTCTCTACTCTGACTTTTACATGTAAATTGTGGGTATAGATGATTAAATAATGAGAAAACTTGAGTATCGAATAGACGAGTAAATCATAATAGAATTGTGCAAAGTAAAGTTATTATGTGTAGAATTACATGAATGAAAAGCAGAATGATGCGTATGTAAGTAAGGCCTGATTAAGAAAAGGGTATAAATTAGACTTGTAAATTGATGAAACGTTAAACGAGCCTAAGTGCATGGGTAATTGTGATGATGAATTATATGTATGAATGAATGGATGTTTGTTGAGTATAATATATGTTTCCGATAGTGCATCTAATAACTTCAAGTATACATCAAATTTTGTTTTAGTATTAAAACATTGAACTATATTTGTAACATCATGTTTGGGATGTATGATGTAAGATGTATGCTATGTTGATTTGTTTGTTTGTAACCTAAGATGATTGTGATAGTTTGTTTTAGTGCATGAAGCGATTCTAGTTAGAAATTGAGGTCCAACATTTGTTGCGGACTCAAAGATACTTGTGACACAGGTTTAGCATGGACTGATAATATGTTGTTGTTTTAATGGTTTAGCCTGGACTTCTAGCCTTACATGTATGGTACCCTCTAAAAAGGAATTATAAGTGATGACTACCTAAAGAGGTTCTCTGCATATTCCAGGACAATGATGGGAAACCTCACAAAATGTGAGTCTAGACAAATCATTATCATAAACATGCTAGAAAAGGAATGCCTTTGTGGCAATATATGAAAGGATTGCCTTTGTGGAAATATATGAAATTAATGCCTTTGTGGCAATATATGAAAGGAATGCCTTTGTGGAAATATATGAAAGTATTTCCTTTTTGGTAATATATGAAAGGAATGCCTTGATGGGGTACTCTATATGATGGCCCATGTGACGGGTTCTATGTGACCCTTGTGGTGTGTTCTGCCAAGACTTTCTGGTAAAATGTCCGTATTCGCCCTTATGATAAGCTCTGAATAAATTCTGATAGTTCTTTAATAATTACTGTTGAGAGAATGTTATGATATGTCTAAGCTCAAGGGTTGAATAAGATCCATGATATAATTGTATAAGCCTTTAAGGGGATTACTTGAAAAGAAATGTGTTTCTATATGTTAAGAAAGGTATCCGCCATGATTGTTTGCTGGTGTTGAATTTGAATGAATTCGTAGCTATATATGACCTAAGAAGTAGTCAATACAAGTTCATCTGTGTTATGTAATGGTTGAATCAGATTTACATGGAATCTACCATATATGGTTGTATAATGATTTCTACTGAATTCATATGGAATATGAGTTTTGGTTATCCTGAGTATCTGAGGTCCTTGAAATAGAGTGATTTGAAATTTATCTGAAGGATCTATGTAGCACAATATTAGTATGAGTTTGCATGGTATTGAACCAAGGTATGAATTGATCAGTTGTTGATGGTATTATTTTTGCGTAATTATTCACCAACATGTATGAGCATCCGCCCGGAATAAATTTTAGTGAACAACTATTTGAAATTGGAATATAAGTTAAAATAAGGATAGTTGGAAGGGTATTTTGAGGGAATGTTCTGTTAAGAAAGTATTATGAGACGAAAGATTTATGAAACAGTGAAAGAGATTTCCTTAGTTTACTAAATATGAAAGATTAAGCATAACAAGGATTTGATGACTGGCATATATAAGAGTGATAAAACCACAATGGTATCAACTGAAGTAAATAATGCAGAGTAATAATTGACTCATAGAAATTCATAAAATATTTGCAAAGTATCATTCAAAGGTATGGTTATAGAGCTTACTAAGTACTTTTGTACTTACAAGGTTTATTATTTCATTCCAAGTATTTGAGGAAAGTCCGCACCTGGAGGGAGAACGCTAAGAGTTTGCCAAGATAGTGGCAAAGTGGGCTATTATGCACCCAATGAAAATTTTATCGTAGTCTAAGAATACACCCTTTTTAGTCTGTTTTGTGAAACTTCTTTTCATAAAGATCTGTATCTAGATTCAAATGATAAAATATTGTTCGGCATTTTCTTTTCCCTCATATATTAAGCATTTCAATTGGAATGCCATATAGAATGTTTTAAAAAAGTAACAAATTGTGAACTGATTTTTGTTAAACGGTTAAGTTGTATGTGGTAACACTCGAAATTTGGATACAATGAGTCGGGACGGGTTGAGGGCATTACAGTTGGCACACCATAGGATAAGAAGAGTTTAGGGTTATATGACTACATGTTAGAGAGTCCTGGGCACACCCATTTTTCGGTTATACCAATCAATACTGGGGACATCTATTTGTCGATTATATAGACCAGCTCAGGGTGCAACTTACTATTTCAGATTTATCTAATAGGCACTAGGTGCCAAACTAGTGTGATTGGTTGGATTCGTGTATCCGTTTGAGTCCAAGTCAAGTTAATAGGGATATGATTATGATATTTGATAAATGATATATATAATTGGCTTGATAATGTGATTTGGTTATATAAAGATGATTGTGTTATATAAATATCTTGTCATGTACCGAGGATGCAAACTAGATTTACGAGCCGAAGGGTTGTTATAAATTTATGATGAATCAAGCGTTGTAATTTTGAAAATGACATATTGATATGACTGTATATTATAAAATGAATAGAACTATGATATCAATGATACCAAAATATTGATATGGTATATTCTTTAGATTGATCAATTAGAGTATGAACATATTGATTTAATTGGTAACAATGAGACTTTTAGTTGTATTTATAAATTGAAATGCTGATTAAGTTATATAAATGGTATTGAGTTTTTGATTTCATGCGATTGATATTAAATTTAATTGAAATGCTAAATGTTTGAATTATTATATGAATTAGTTATATGATGAACTCCCCTTGTTGATTTATGATTGTCATGTTTAGGCAAAATTATCTATTTGAATAGCCTGTTGTGTTAAATCGTAAAATAAGGTAAGATTTTGTTTAAATACCAGTGACCTTATTAAGCAATTATAATGCTTTCCTTTCCCTTGTTTCATTTTCCTTATAGGTTTCCAACTTGCGAATCATGTTGTTGATTTAGTAATCGTTTAATCATTTAAAGCTCGATTTTGTTGCATGTATATAGGTGATTTGTTTTGGTCAATCTTAAATGTTGGTACTTTGGTTCTTGAATGTGGTTGGTATTTTGAATGGTTATATGTTATGTACATAAGTGTAAAGGTTGGTAATGTGATGCTTGAGTATAGGCATAATATGTATAGATGTTATCTTGAGTGATAATGTTTTGGGAACCTAAAATGGTTTTAAACATGATTGGTAAATGAGTTGTGTACTAAAATGTGCACTGTGGCAGTTTTGTCATGTAACAGCCCATTTTCAGTGAACTCGGAATAGTAGTTTTGGGACCACAAATTTGATGAGTAAATTATTATTTTATTATTTTAATTTTTATGAGATTTTATTAAGGTCGTATTAAAATTTCATTAAAAAATTTTGAAGTTTACATAGTTAATTAAGTGAAAAGGACTAAATCGTAAAAAAGTGTAAAAGTGGAGTTCTATTAGTTAAAAGGGCCAAATGACTATGGAAATGGAGATAAGTGGGATTAAATGGTAATTATGCCATTCTTAAGGTTAGTGGATGTGCATGGCATGATTTTATTTAAAATTTGGAAGTTTTTAAAGGTTAAAATGGTAATTGGTAAATTAAACATAAATTAAATAAAACAAAGGTTAACATCATCTTCTTCAAATTGTCTCCACCGAAATTTCAAGGAAGAAAAGCCATGTTTTAGGGTTCTTATGTTCGACTACTTCAAATGTGTTCTCTTTCTTTATTTCTACTTCTATTAGTAATCGTGATAAAGTTGCCCTTCGCAGGAACTCACTTAATTCTTATGAACTTGCCCAGTTTCTTCTCTCTTTCAGGTTAAGCGCGGTGATTGAAGGGATACAGTAAGATTGACGACTATTAGTGAAACTTCTAAATTTTTGGGGTTAACATGTAATTGCTGGGGGTGTTAGGTCTTTTAATAGATTCGACCACTTTGAAACTTTATCTTGTATTGAATGATGAATGAAAGCCTTGTTGGTATATCGGTATTTATGTTTCATGAATACAAGTATAGTTGATGATCATAAAAAGGGAAGGTAAGTTGTCTGTAATTAAGTCCTTAACTGTGATAGACTAATTCATTAAAACCATACTCCCAAATAAAGATGACTTATATTAAAGGAATATCGCCCTAATAGAGAGGGTGTTCGCCAAAATGGTTAACGTCCCCTTCTAGTAAGGAAAAGTAAATAAACCTTCCTTAGAACGGGTCAACCTATGAGACTCCATTCTCAGATTTGAGGATCGGGTTCAGTTGGAGTGTCACAAGTTTAGTTGGTATCAGAGCTTTGGTTTAGCTGATTCTTAGAGGTTCATGTTAGTTAGAAACCTCGTAATACATGTTACCTCAATCTGACTGTGTATCCCGCATTAGTACTAATTAAATTGTTTGTATTGTAGCGAAGAAAGAAAAATGTCTATGAATTCTAGGGACGAAGAGGGTGAGGAATACAAAGTAATGCTCTTCTGCATGTGAGCAGCCTTGCACCATCTCTGAGCAGGGTTTTGTTAGGTACTGAGGCCCGAGATGCTTCATGAATATGATGGGGAACATTATGGGGCAATGGTTTGACCATTATGTGGGAGCTACCCCAACCTCATCCCATCGACGTTGTGATGAATTAGTACGAAAAAAGGAAATATTAAGGACAACAGAGGTTGCAAAACCAATATATCCTGCACCTCTGGCTCTAGCTGTAGCAATGTTAAGAGGAGACCCAGTAGAGATTATTTGGAAGAGGGGTGCCAAAGAGTTCCGAGGCAGCAAAGAGGACAACTTAGTTACATAAAAAAAATTGGCTATCTTGAGTTTGCCATGTAGTTGAGGAACTAAAGTGTTCCCCGGCTGAGAGTTTAAGATATGTGACTGCCTCTGAACATACCAACGTCTAAAGTAGAAATCTTGCACAAAAGATGTGAAAAAGCAGTATCCGCAAGTATATGGGTTATGATGTAATATAATTACAACAGAGTCGGTAAGTACTCCGAGGATTGTACCCAAGGGATGCGAGCACTAAATTAATTCTAATTTAAACATAAATAGATCTAATTAATATTTTAATTGAATTATAGTACGAAGAATTAAAAGAAGAGTTTTTAGATTATAATAAAATA
>CM025145.1:15154572-15170986 GCA_013467495.1 Gossypium gossypioides | reverse complement strand
GATTATAATAAAATAATAAATAAAAATTAAATAAATGGAAAATAAGAAATCAAATAAGAAAATATATATCAAATCTGAGCATGGGTGATTAGCTCGCTTTGGTCATCATAATCAACTATCGTCTCGGGTTTTCTCGGTCAATTAACTAGTCAATACCCCAGCAGGATCTTGCAATACATCCACTGAAATATTGAGTTAGCAAGAACTACTTATCTTTCATCCTCACAGTCCATACCGGTTTAGGGTTAAGGTGTTCGCAGATAGACCATACCAATTTTGGGTTAATTCCCACCTTGATGACTTCCTAGGGTTGTCAGGCCTAAGATTTATCTTCTTCCTTTCTTAAACAGTTAATCCGTTAAGAAATCCTACAAAACAGTTAATTATTCATACCTCCACTTGCTAGTCCCCCATAAAAGGATTAGTTCATCATGGATCTAATAGACAATATAAACTTGAAAAGATTGAACATAAAGAACAATTTCAAGAATAAAGTTTAGAAGAAGCCTAATTGTATTGAATTTAAGTGCAGAATCCTCACAGAGTTTGAGAACAGTTTCAGAATATGATTTCTCCCTGAAAGTAAATAACAAGAGCAAGAATAAATTTTAAAAACTCAAAGAAAAGAAAAACTAAAGACTAAAATTTATAGAAAAAATAATACAAATGTCAAAGGCTTGCATAACATGTGTTATCTGAGCCCATTTATAGACTTAGAATGGTCATCATCCTTAACATTAGGTCAACTGATGTTTCCGAGCTTAAATTTGGATGTGTAGACCAAAATGCCCCTGTATTGTATTAATTTCCCATATAGAGGCGATGTCGCGACAAACCAGGTCCTGTGTCGCAACATCAAGGGCAATATGCTTAGCTTCAAGGTGTCTTCAAGGGTATGTCGTGAGATCCTTAGGCTGTGTCGTGACATTGAAGGCAGTCTTGAACATTTCTTATTTTGCTCCTTATGTTGCAACATCACATGTTCCGTGTTGCGACCTAGCGACCAATATCAAGTTAAATGCGTCCTCTAATAGTCTGTTGCACACTCATACAGTATATTAGCTCTCCCTTAGGCCTTATTCGATCCCTAAGGTCAATAAAAGACTAGAATAACACACTTTATTGGATTTAAGTAAATGTAAGAAAAATTAACTAAACCCAACAAAAATGCTCGTATTCAAGCTCTTCAAATGTGAAAACTAGTTTAATCTGCTACATCGAATTACGACAAATCAAACTCCCCCACACTTAAGTCATTGCTTGTCCTCAAGAAACATGAATAAAAATAATAAATGAAAAGAAAAACCTTGAGCAAGTATGGTACAAATGTTAGCTTTGGAGCACATGAATAGGTATTTCATATTCACACATAATCCTGACAGGAGAGATAACTAACTTACCACTTTTGACATCAAAAAACCAAATTCAGTATGTTATAAAGCATACAAGCATTAAGAGTCTTAAATGTAGGAATCCATCAATAAATTATACAAGTAATTTGATTATCCTAGCAGAATACAAACAATCATAAATGCAATTATTCAGTATGATTTCAAATTGTGAATAAGTCTACCTATATCACATAAGGATTTTCGACTTGTAACGTTCTAAGGCTTAGGACATGTATTGATTTCAAGAATAGTAAGCATCAAATAGTTTCAAGCATAAAAATAGTTTGGCACATCATATTGTCCCCTATTCTCCCCCTTAGTAACCCTTTCCTATTCACCGACTTATGTCTCCTTCTCTCACCTTTCTTATTTCTCCATATAGGAGGTCACAGCCTAATATAATAATCATGGTTAGCTCATAAGTTTTTGTACACTTAATGAACAAGCTTTTCTACTTTTGTGACTTTGTCACATTTTTTCTTTTTCAATACATCTCACTCACAAATGCTTTTACTTTTCAAGTGCTTTTTCTACTCGTTTTGATTTTCTTCTTATATTTTTCTTTTGTTGCACATATTGGCTAACCTATAATTACTATATCACACTGATCCATCTTATTTCACTCTATTTTTATAAAATCTGTCATAATGTATCTACTTAACCCTCAATACGAATGGCTAGATGTTTATAATCGTGCAGCTCAAGACCAAAGAAAAGGGGTAAGTACAAATTGATATTTTGGCTCAGGGTTTTGTATGAAGGTTCACCAAGAAGTGTTTCTTGGCTCAAAAGTAGGTACTAAAGATAAATAATATGGTTAGCTTTTTAGCTCTGGGTGTATACCAAACAATGACTTAGGTCATCCATACGTATGTCAATATTCACAACTCTAATCAACCAAACAACCACAAACTCAACAATTTATATTCATACTAGCATGCTTGTTTCCTTGTACTTAATATATTCATACTATATCATTTGGTATATTCAATTACTTTAATGCCTATTTGCAATTTAATATATAAAAATTAATAGTTTAATCATTAGAAATTTAAAATCACCTATCCTCATGCCAAATTTATTGTAAATACAAGTAACCTATACACATGCTCTTAACCAGTCAGTTTTATTTCTACAAGCTCAAGCACACAAATGACAAGACAAATCAAAGAAAAGCATAAAAAAGTAAAACAAATTTTCTATGTTACCCCCACACTTTAGACAACACATTGTCCTCAATGTGTAGCCCCTAAAAAGATAAGGAAAAAAGTTACCCGATTGATCATAATAGTTCCATAAGCTATTGGTAGGTGCATCCTCCATTGTGTATTGATAACTCTAATTGTTGTGCCTCCTCCATGAGGGGTTCCTATGTAGAAAATTTAAACAAAACAACTAGTAATCTACTATTACTCCTACTCTTAACAACTGAAAAACTAAAAATCATCCTCAAAAAATTAATACAATCCCAAAATAGGAAAAGGTTTAGCTTAATCTTCATTTGAATCGTCTCGATGGGACAATTGCCTCTTCTCCATCAGGGCTTTTCCCTTTCCCAAACCATATTTTTTATGGGAGCTCTCACCCGTCAAATGTGCATGGCAAGTTGGACTTCGATGATTGGCCCTTTTGGCATGGAATATTATGGTTGGATTGTCAGCTCATTCTCATTTTCAAGTCTTGGGAGATCCTGAGTGTCACCCTCGACCTCGGCCTCTAATGTCTCTTCCTCATCTTCAGCTTCTTTTCATGATGGGTTGACTCTAGGCTGAATATGTTAGGCAGGTAATTCGAGGCTCTTAAGCCATTGAGCCTCACAAATTCCTGAAGTATTGGACCCATTTCCTGCATCCATTTGATCATCCCGTTGATCTTCTCTTCAGTGCTCGCACTTGTTCCTCTTCGAGCTTTGGATTGTTTCTTCCTTTTGAGTGACATCAAAACATCCAACTTTTCTTTCCTCCTCTGATTCCAGTTCATGATTTGTTTTCTTTGAAGCTCAACATATTGTGTATACAATGAATCTCTGATGATGCTTCTTGTTAGTTTCATAAAATGTTCATTCTCACTCATTGGAACTTCCGCCCTTCCACATAATTCTTTCACCAAGTAGGGAAAGAAGATTCTGGGTTTTTGACTGTGTGTACAGTGTCTCATTTCACGGTAAATCCATCTACCCACACATATCTATTTGTACTGCAAAATGTCTTACAACAAAGTAGCTTGAAAAGTATTAATGTTAGAAACATTTAATGCGGGTGCAATTATAATGCCTATAAAATGCATCCATATTTTTTCTATCGAAAACATTATTTATTGATCGAAGTTGGTTGGAAAACTTATATCTAGCCTATGATTCCATGTACCTCTATCTTGAGTTAAGTATCTTATGACATCCTCCATATCTATATCCCCTAATTTATCTAGATTAATATTATTGAGGAAGTCTTTACTATAGAAAGGTACATCATAAAACTCACATATCTCCCTAGGAGTAATCGACACCTCTTTGCCTTTTACTGTTATAGTATCCCAGCTTAATCTTTTTCGTATTTCTTGGCCTCTAAAGGAAGCATAAAATTCTTGCACCACTAAATTTACCACATTTTCTTAGGGAGTGATACAGAATCGATCTCAACAATGGTACCTAGCTAAAGTCCAAATTTTGTTACACAAAACTATTAAGGGTTCGAACCCTCTCTCTTTGATAAAACACCTACCTTGTAGCTCAAGAAAATATTTTTCAAAGTTTGGATTCTCAAATTTTGCAGGGTTTGAAACTACCAAATTTTCTTGGACTTTAGTTTTCTTACTTTTCTTAGGAGGCATTTTCTATTGTTTAACTTTGAAGTAATCAAGGAGAAGTTAATAAAAAATATCAATGGAATAGTAAAACGAGTAGGAGAACACGTAACCTTGACCTTCTTACAATTCTTTCTATTGCTTTTCCAAGTGCTTGATGATATTTCACTTAAGTAAAGCCTTAGGAATAACAATGGAGGTTTATGTAGTTAGGATTGGGGATGAAAAAATGGTTTTAGAGATTTGAGAATTTGTAGAAGGGTTTTGTGTTTAGAAGAGGTTAAGAGTTTGATTTAATGGTGTTTTAAAGATAAAAATAAGGGATTTTAGGTTTAAAAACTGGGTGAAATAAGGTGTAGATCACTGGGTTACACAAATGGGTCGGGTTAACCCTATAGAAAAATTATAACGATGTTGTGACATAGAAGTTCCGTGTCTTGACATCCCTTTCAGTTTGCCAATGTCATGGCACCGGGGTTTGATTTCACAACACTCATTGTAGTTTAAAATTTTTGGGAAATTGTCTGTTACGTCGCGACACAAAGGAGTGGTGTCGCGACTTCGAAATGATTTTCTTTGATACCTACTACTAGCCACGGTATTGTGACACGGGGTTACCATATAGTGATATTGACTTTGTTTTTCCAAAAAATATTATCTTCAGAGTGCCTTAGGTGCTTTTTAGCCCTATCTCTAATCTTCTTCCAAAATTTTAATTATTTGGTCAACAAAATATATAATTTTGTACAATTAGTTAAAGCTACATAAAGATGTTAGATTTTGCTGTCGGACTTGTCTATCAGCTAAATTAGCATGCAGTTGGATGAATTCTGCAACTTGTTTCTGGTCGTATTGGTCCAACACCCACCGTGTCATTCTATTCTTCTTCTTTTATCGCTCTCTCGAAACATTCCTTTTCGGCCTGAACTAATCACTGACAATTCTTTCCGCATATCGTAATCATTAATCACTTGTAGAATTAAATAACAGTGCAAGCATCCTTACTTTTGATTATTGTCCTTTTTTTGCAAACTGTTCAAGGGTTGTTGTTCGTATTTGTTACGCATAAAGTGCTTAGATAATTCTTCCAACAGAAATGGTATTACAAGATATTGTTGGGATGATGTCTGCCATGTGATCCTAAGTCCTATTCGTATATTTTTTTTGATCTTTATCGACATCCGGAAGATCCCCAAATCATTAAAATTTTGGGGTGTCCGATTAAAGATTAGTGTCTTGCAAAAAATATTCAATTTGAATATTTCCCCTGAAAGTGCATGTTTATCCTCGTTCTTTTGCATAGGGTTTCTAGACTTTGGGCGTTCTTCCACTAGATTGGCAGTGAATATCATTAGCTCTGATTGTAGGGGTAGCTCCAGAACGTATTGATCTTGCACACTATCTCCATCGAGAAGATCTAACATTGTAGAAAAAGTGAGTTCAACTCCTATTTTTTTCTTATGTCCACTCACCATTTCTTCAATCGGTTCTATAACTTTTTGAGGTGTTATTCCTTCTAATCCATTTTGATATTTTTCTACACTAAGAGTTAATCGGTTGTTTGACAACTCCCTTTCCTCACTAGTGTTTACAGCTAAATTCTCCTCTTTGTTTAATCTTTGATCTTGCTTGTATTGATATGACTTCGTATTCAAATTGATGCTAATGTCATCATTTGTAAGGGAACGACAATTTCTTCACGAAGTTGACTTAATTCAACCATCAGTAAGTGCTGATTTTCTTGGATCTTCCATTCCTCATAGACCCTTTCTTCGTAAATATCACTATCGAAATCTAGGTCCTCATCCAACCACTCATAATCAAATTTATCCATTGTTTATGCTAGATCGATTTTTGCAATCACTGATGCGAGTTTCTTGGGCAAGAGTGTATACTAAAGTTCCTTATAGATTCGAAACGTGTTAGTAATGTTAACATGTAACAGAATAACCAATGATCGTACCTATAATCTGAATAGTTCCTAATTATTATATTAACAAGCAAAAATTAAAATTAATATAGTGACATTACCTCCCCGACAACTGTGCCAACAACTTAGCCGCCTTTGGACGTACCAACGTCCATAGTAGAAATCTTGCACAAAAGATGTGAAAAAGCGATATCCGCAAGTATACGAGTTAGTTTCTAATATAGTTACAACAGAGTCGGTAAGTACTCCGAGGATCATACCCAAGGGAGGCGAGCACTAAATTCATTCTAATTTAAACATAAATAGATCTAATTAATACTTTAATTGAATTATAGTACGAAGAATTAAAATAAGAGTTTTTGGATTATAATAAATAATAATAATAAAAGAAAATTAAGTAAATGAAAAACAAGAAATCAAATAAGAAAATATATATCAAATCTGGGCATGGGTGATTAGCTCACTTTGATAATCGTACTCAACTGTCGTCTCGGGTTTTCTCGTTCAACCAACTAGTCAATACCGCAGTTGGATCTTACGATACATCCACTGAAATACTGAGTCAACAAGAAATACTTATCTTCTGACCTCATAGTCCAGATCGGTTCCTGAGCTAAGCCTATTATAGACTTAGAATGGCCATCGTCCTTAACCCTAGGCCAACTGACGTTTCAAGCTTAAGGTTGGATTGTGTAGACCAAAATGTCTGGCTCGTATTTATTTCCCGTACAGAGGCGATGTCCCGACACACCAAGTCATGTGCCGCGACATCAAGGGCAGTATGCTTAGCTTCAGTATGTCTTTAGGGGTATGTCACGACATCCTTAGGATGTGTAGCGACATTGAAGGCAATCTTGAACTTTTTTAATTCTACTCGCTATGTTGCGACATCACAGTATTAAGTAAAATGCGCCCTCTAATGGTCTCTTGCACACTCATACAATATACTAGCTCTCCCTTAGGCCTTATTCGGCCCCTAAGGTCAATAAAAGACTCTAATAACCCAATTTATTGGATTTAAGTAAATGTAAGAAAACTTAACTAAATCCCAATTAAAATGCTCGCATTCAAGCTCTTCAAATTCGGAAACTAGTTTAATCTATTACACTGAATTACAATAGATCAATTTTTCATCTTCCTCTTAGAAGATGAGGCGTATCAATGGTGGATCATAATATCTAGCATGGTTCTAAGAGATCAAGTGAACTGGGACTTTTCTTAAAGATGTTCAAGGAAAATTTCGTCAATAGAATTTTTGTTGATCAAGTGAAGAAGGATTTTCTCGAACTTAAACAAGGGAGAATGGAAGTGTTTGAATAAGATGAGTTCATTACGTTGAGCAAATAAGCTAAGAATTTGGTGCCAGACAAGGAGGGTTTGTGCATTAGGTTTAAGGGAGGTTTGAGTGAGGAATGGAGGGTACTACTGTCTGCCCTCGAGATCCGAGATTTTGCAGCCTTGTTTGCTAAAGCCCAACGAATGGAAGCAACCATTCAAGAAAGAAACAAGGTCAGGGATAGAGAAAGGAGCAACTGCGTGGCTTTAGATGCTATGTCCAATGATGGGTTTACAAGATCTAGAGATGTCAGAGGGTATTCTATTTCCCCCGACAGGGAGTCGTAAACAGTGGGCTTTCTACGAGAAAGGAGTGTACACTAGGCTACATTTATGGCTAGCATGAGAGGGTCCCAAAGTCTGAAACTTCCCATCTGTAAAAGTTGCGGGAATAACCATATGGGAGTATCCTGTAAGACTACTAGGGCATGCTTTAACTACGGATCCCAAAACCATTTCTAGAGGGATTTTTCTGTAAGAGTGGAAGATAATGTTGAGACTATACCAGTGGTTAGAATGCCCTAGGAAAGAGTGAAATTGGGGATGGTGGTTAAATCAGGATCTATTTAAAGGACTTTGAGAAAAAATACAACTAGGCCTAGCCCGAAAACTTCAGCCAGGGTATATAGCATGCAAGCAAAAGAGGATGTTGAAGCTCATGACGTTATCACGGAAACTTTTTATTTTTTGACACCAGCATATATGCATTGATAGACCTTAGGTCTACCCATTCCTATATTCGTGATAAATTTTTGATTAGGCGGAATCTTAGAGTTACCCCCACTCAGGTCAACATGCTAGTTACAAACCCCCTAGGCCAAAGTACTATAGTAAACATAGTAGTAAAGGATTGTTCGCTGAGTTATGACGAATATGTATTTATGGTGGATTTCATGCTATTAAGTTTTTAAGAGTTCGATGCCATATTAGAATTAGATTGGCTGACTAGGCATAACTGTAACACCCTATACCTGGCCCGGATGCCGAGCCTGAATATCAGGTGGCCACACCACCGTTTTATGTCATTCACAACAACTAAAAAGCTCATTCTAAAAGAAACATCATCTGTTTTAGTATTTGCTCGAGTTTTAAGTGAAACGTGCTCCTAATTACCATTAAGTCTTGCTAAACATACCTTAAGCATAATAAAATAACATTTGTACATACATAAGGGTCACTTAGCAAAATTTTTCAATCAACTATGTAGGTATCGATACTGGCACATAGGTATCGATATTTCCTTATTTCAGTATCAGTACCGAATGGAAAATCGATACCAAAAGAGCATTCTGTTTCTTGCCCAAAAGTAAAACACCTAAAATTAATGGTACCTTACGAAAAGTATCAGTAATTTTTCCCTGGGTATCGATACTCATGATATGGTATCAATGCCAATTTACGATTCTAACTTCTTGTACATGTCAAAATCACAGAGGTATCATTTTTAACACACGAATATCAATACCTCTTTTTCAAACCACAAGAATACAACACATATAAGCCTATTGACCATTCCAACACCAAATCTATTAATCAGGCATCCATTATTATACCAAATAATTATCAAATCATCCATATCAACAGTTTGAAACATCAAAATTAGGTCCAAGTAATAATCAACATATTGCAAAACAAATCAAATAATCTTAAGAATGAATACACTATGGAAGCATCCAAAAACATCACGAAAAATACCAATAAAAGTCTACCACATTGCCTTATTCCCAAAATGTAAACAGTTACAATAAAACCTATGGAAAAACAAAAATGAACTTGCTTGGATCACCCCTTAGAAACTACACTGCTCACATCGGCACACGACTAATCTGTAATGGTTTAAGAAGGGAGTGGGTGAGCTTAACAAGCTAAGTGAATGCCTAGAACAACTACCATGCAAACAGTACATCAAGCATTAGTGAAACATACATGTAGCATAATTATAGTAGCCTTAACTTAGTTGACATATTTTACCTCACATGCATATTCGATAGTTTATTTACAGAGTGGATACATACATATTCACTCTTACATCACAATTCATACGATCATATATGTTGATAATTTGGCACTTCAGCTATGAAACATAAAAGTGGGCACTATCACCACTCAACGGATACACGGATCTCCAACATACCACATAGAGTCATAGAGTCAAACATGCCCCAAAAGTGAAGCATAAAGCTAACACTCTCCAACACTCCAAACATGTCTTATTGAATGGAGCTTAGTCACATTCCTTTATCTCTCCAAACATGTCCCAGGGCCTCAACGCCCAAATCATATAACATATAAGTGAGTACTCACAATCCTATGGCATGCCAACTATATCCAACGATCTCAATAATCACAACCAAAGCTTCAACACAATAATTCACACAACAATACATTCAAAAATCAGCCAAGGACTCACCACAAGCAATAAAAAAACATAAGCCTAAACAAAGTTCTCATGTAACCGGAACCTTTATCATAAAAAACTTTAAATTCGAATATCTCGGTCTATACTCAATCTTTTCACCTAAAATCAATTCCATTCATAAATTCACCACGACTAATTCTCAACCCTTAAACCACATTAATTTACTCAACTCATGGTATCGACTTGTTCGACATGTTTATGGCTATTTTCTGAAAATTCATTAAAACGAAGAAATCTTTAACGAAACTTCAAAGCAAGTTTAGAAACATCTTAATCATGTAAAAACCTACTGATTAACACTTTGAAATCACATCTTTACTCGAAAATTCGAAATTCACCATTAATGACTCTATTTTTAGCTTTTATTTAAAACATGCAATTTAATAACTCAAAAGTCAACTTCAAAGGCCAATTAACATTAAAAACTAATAAAAATGTGAATGGTTACCTTTGATGGAAAAATAAACGAGTTTTGGATGCAAATCCAAGAAATCCACAAGTCGAGAAGATGAAGAAATTAATGGATTTTGGGGGTGTTTTCTTGAAGTATTGTGAAGATTAAAGACTTAGGTTATGATGGAAATCAAAAGAATGAATATTTAACAAAGAAAATTGAAGGTGGGAGATTAGAAGAGTAAAGGAACGACACAAGCAAGCAAAGAAGAGAAAATAACATGAAAACAAGCTGTAAGTGGGGGGTTAGGTTCAATTTTAAAATTTGGTAAAACTACAATATAAATGCTCACAATTTCAACCCTGTTACAAATTAGTGCTTTTTCTAAAATTATAGGTTTCTAGAACACTTTTTCAAAAATTGATTTGATCTTCTAAAAACCATAATCGAAAACATTACCAATATACCATGTCACAAAATTCCGAATACTCTAAGGCTAAAATTCTTAAATTACCCTTAAAACTCCTAGGCCTATTTTGGGGTGTTACAATTCTCCCCCTTTAAAAATAAAATTGTCCTTGAAATTACCTGAGCTAAATAAAACTTTAACCAATGAAACTCTTTTATTTCGCAAAACTTTCTCTTCACGAACTAACATTTCAATCAGCTCTTCCTAATAGTGTTAGATCAGTTCGAACCTCGATCTCCTCTACTGCCACAATATGCGACAGATCTGAACGATACATCTAGAACATTGAAACATTGAAATCATTATGAATTTGCTCAAGTTTCAGTGACAACTTGAGACGATAAGCTACTAAATCGATTCTCTCAATAACTTCATAAGGTCTAACATATCTTGGACTTAATTTACCTTTCCTTCCAAATCTCAAAACTTTCTTCCACAGTGAAACCTTCAAGAACACCTTATCACCAACTTGAAACTCAATATCTCGACGTTTCAAATCTTGAAACTCATGATTTTTGCCTATCAGATGTTGATTTCGGACAATCACAAATCAACTTTACCTTCTCTTCAGTTTCACGATCTAAAACTGATCCAACAACTTGCTTCTCATTTAATTTTGTCCAGCATAAAGGAGTTCTAAACTTCCTACCATACAACACTTCAAACGGTGCCATATGAATACTCGCTTGAAAATAGTTGTTGTAAGCGAACTCTGCCAACAAAAAATATAGCTCCTAACTACCATTAAACTCAATCACACAGCTTCACAACATATTCTCCAAAACATGAATTACCCTCTCCGATTGACCATCAGTTTAAGGATGATAAGTTGTCCTAAAACTAAGCTTCGACCCCAAAGCCTCTTGCAAACTCTTCCAAAACTTCAAAGTAAAGCGCAAATCTCTATCAGAAATAATAGAAACTAGAATTCCATGAAGACGAACAATCTCAGCAATATACAACTCTGCCAACTTCTGCAAAGAATAGTTAGTACGCACTGCTAAGAAATGCGCACTCTTTGAGAATCGATCAACTATTACCCACACTGAATTCTTCTTATATTGAGTCAAAGGCAAACCCGAAATAAATTCCATAGTGATCCTTTCCCACTTCCATTCAGGAATTGCAATCAGTTGCAACAAACATGAAGGAAACTGATGTTCTGCCTTAACCTTTTGACAAACCAAACACTGAGTCACAAAATTCGTAACATCACGCTTCAAACCAGGCCACCAATAAATCTCCAAAGATCAGGATAAATCTTACCTCTACCAGAATGCATAGCGTAAGGTCTACTATGCACCTCGGTAAGAATCACTTGCCTCAAATTCACATCATACGGCTCACACAACCTACCTCAAAAATTCAAGATACCATCACTGCCTACATCAAAGTCTCCTTTAACACCTTGTTCCACTTGTCAAATTCTCTTTAACAACTCCCTATCTAGCGACTGCTTCACTTTAATTTGTTGCATAAAAGTCAGCCTCACTTGAAGTTCAGCCAATAAACCATCATCACTAGCTAAAATCAAGCACGCAAACATAGCTCTGAATTTCGACATCGACTTCCTACTCAAAGCATTAGCAACAACATTCAGCTTGCCAGGATGATACTCTATCACACAATCATAATCCTTTAACAACTCTATCCAATGCCTTTGCCTTAAATTCAACTCATTTTGGGTGAGGAGATACTGAATGCTCTTATGATCTGTATAAATCACACACTTCTCTCTATACAAGTAATAGAGCCAAATCTTAAAACGCATATACCATAATAGCTAACTCCAAATCATCAGTAGGATAATTGCAGTCATGTGTCTTCAACTGTCTTAAAGCATAAGCCACAACTTTTCCCTCTTACATCAACACACAACCAAGACCCGAATACGAAGCATCACTATAAACCACAAAATCTTTTCCAGGCTCTGGTTGAATCAACACAGGTGCTTTAGTCAAAATTGCCTTATGTTGTTCAAAACTCTTCTGCCTAGCTTCAGTCCATTCAAACACCATATCTTTCTACATCAGTTTCGTTAAGGGAGCAACAATAAAAGAAAGCCTTTCAACGAATCTACGGTAATAGCCAGCCAAACCCAAGAAACTCCTAACTTCGGTAACATGTCTAGGTGGCTTCCACTCCAAGATCACCTCAATCTTCTTTGGATACACACGAATCCCTTCTACCAAAATAACATGACCTAAGAAGGCCACTTCCTTAAGCCAAAATTCATACTTACTTAACTTTGCGTATAACTGTTTATCTCGAAGAATCTGCAAAACAACCCTTAAGTGTGTATCGTGATCCTCCCCAGAATGAGAATGCACCAAAATATCATCTATAAAGACAACCACAAATTGATACAAGTACGAATGGAATACTCAGTTCATCAAATCCAAACGACATCACCAAAAACTCATAGTGCCCATACCAAGTCCTAAAAGTAGTCTTCAATAGATCAGGCTCCTTCACTTTCAACTGGGAATACTCAAATCTAAGATCAATCTTCAAAAAAACCGTTGCACGTCGGAACTGATCGAACAAGTCATCAATTCGAGGCAAGCGATACTTAGTCTTAATTGTCAACCTGTTCAACTGCCTATAATCAATACATATCTGCATCGTACCATCCTTCTTCTTCACAAACAAAACTGGTGCACTCGACGGAGAAACACTTGGTCGGATGAATCCTATATCAAGCAACTCTTGCAACTGAATCTTGAACTGTGACACCCCAAACCTGACCGAAATAGACCAAACCGAATCTGAAGTGACACATTAGCCACCGAAGTGACTCTCTAGCACAAAACCACCCAAAAACCAACGCAACCTTATACACCTCAATTTTAACTAATAACTGTCTAATCTAATTGTGGAAGCCATTTGTAAACCATTTTAAAAATATTTTTAAGGATTTAAACCTAAGGATATTTTAGTTATTTTACCACTTAAAACTAAACAATCCCGATTTTAATTCTAAATGATTACCAACTTCCTTTTAATAAATTTTGGGAAATCCCTAAAATTTATTTTAATTAACCATTTTCCCTTAATTCATTTACTAATTAAGGCTATATTAGCTAAGTTTTATTACCTTAATCATATATATACAATTTTAATTAATCTAATTACAATTAATAAACAACATGTAATCATAATTTAAACATTCAAAATCATGCTTAACAAAATATAATTAAATCATACAATGGACTTACCTTAGCCACAAAACTATCCACTCCTTGACAAGCTACAATTAAAATGTATTAGTGAAAATTTCATGCTTCAATCACCATGATATCAATTAGCAACATACCATAATCCACACAACATTTAACCATAAAATCAATCATTAAAAAAAACAAGTATAACAGCTTAAAATTAAAATCCAAATAAAAGTCTAAAATGTCCATTATAAGTATATCAAATTATCCCAATTGAGTGCCACAATGCCCTCTAATGTTTCTAAAGAAGAGTCCTTAATCTATATTACCAAATAGCCTTAAACTTGGACCAGCCTTGCCCTTGCTCCTCAACTCTCCAAAGCCGAAAAAAAAAACTCTGCACAAAGCTGTGAGGGTGTGAGCTAAAAACCTCAGTGAGTGGCCATAAATTCAATAAGTAAATCACACCAAAAACATACTTAAACCAAGGCAAATCATGTATCAAATTTCTAGTATATGAATCATAGTTTCAATTATATTTTCATGCTCAATTATAGCATTCAATTGACTGAAATTTCCAACAACAATGCAACATCAAAACATCATAATTCCATAAGTTATTCCACTAGTAAAAATCACATTTATTATGACATGCGGACACATAAATGTATTAACAAACAAACAATTAAATTGACAACTGACATCCATGGTAAAATATAAACATGTGATCATGCATTAGATAAACGGATCCCCGATCCCCCAAATATCGAATACAATACTCTGGTTGAGTGGGGCGTAGCCATACACTCCCTTATATCACCTTGAAATCGCCAATAATTGAATGGAGAAAAAGGCTCAACACTGCATTATCCACTCCAACATAATCAATACTCCTAGAGCCATATGCTCACAAGTAACACATATAGTGGTGAGTACTCAGGAATCCTATGGCATGCCATCTATATCTAATGGATCCACTATGCAGTGTTGCCAATATAACCAGTTATACAGGGCATAAAATTGATATTTAAGCATTTAATTCATGATATAAAAATTCAATTTAAATCATGTCACTTAGCAATTTTAGTACCAACATAGATAAGCACAATAAGTGTCGTTGTCCATGAATATAAAGTCAATCATAAAACCATCACCAACTGCTCTACTATACAGTAATATATGCTCTAATTATTATTCAATACAATCCAAATCAATCATACCAAACACACAATTCTCAATTTTCATAAATCATTTACAAATATGCTTATATAATATTAAAATCAATTTTAATAATCTAAACCATTTGAGATACAATTGAATCATTTGAAACACAATTAAAAACCTCAATTTAGAATGCAAATAGGCATGTTTACCAATTGTCCTTAAAAACCACCCACCTTCACACTTTGCTTCTCAAGCCAAAATGTATCAAGTAGTTGTGTTTGGACCTTGATTCTGAATAACATTGGCCTCTCCTCATTGTGGAGCTTAAACAGAGATAAAATACATGTTACAAGCTATCATTAACAATAACAAAATTTAAAAAATCATGAACTACAAGGATCTAGAATGCCTCTCTAATCTACCTTACCGAAAACTCACGGTATAGCCCAAACACAAATTGCAGCCCTTAAATGACCTTCTCTGCACCAAAAACCATGTCTAAACATCATTTCTAATCTATCAACACAAATCCTAAGCATCAATTTCATCAAAAAACAATTTCATGATTTTCCAGAAAATTAACTCATGTTCTTAGTTAAAAACGGATTTGTCAAAAATGATCAATCAAACGAGTTTAATCTTTTGTTTTTTTGATAAAAAACCTCTTAATAAACATGATTTGAGCTTAAATATCCATTTAAAGTTAGATTCCAACTCAAAACCATGAATTCACCATTGGTGAATTTCATGTTCAAGAAAGAAGAGATCTAGATTTGAAAAACCATTTTAATTGATTTAAATCGAAAATAATTATTAAAAACAACTTTAAAATGAATTTAGACTTGAGAAATTACCTTCAATCGATCTAGAATCATCAATATTGAAGATTGGATTAAGATATTTGAAGAACTCGGATGAGTTTTTTCCCAGCTTTGAAAATCCTTTTTAGAAAATTTTGAGGGAATTTGGAGAAAATAAAAGTTGGGATTTAAACTTTCATATGTGGACTTTGAAAATGAAAAAGAAAAACAAGAGAAAACGCTTACAAATCGGGTGAAAATTGTTTTTGAAGTGAGGAGCCTGTAGTGTTTTTGAACTGAATAAACCCTACATGATTTCCAAAAAATTGCCATCAGGCCAGTCCTACAATACCATTGTTTTACTAAATAATCCTTTCCCACCAAAATTTCAAAAATATGGGTAATTTGCCATAAAACCACTCAAATATTTCCCTTGTTTTGCAAAATGGTCCTATGCAATTAATATTTTAAATTCTCTCTGTAACACCCCTTACCCGTATTCGACACCAGAATAGGGTACGAGGCATTACCAAAACACAAACGCTT
>CM025145.1:15138001-15154472 GCA_013467495.1 Gossypium gossypioides | reverse complement strand
AGACCATAAAAATATAATAAAGATAAATTTTATCCTCGTCGAATTTGTGGTCCCGAAACCATTGTTCCGACTAGGCCCAAAATCAGGCTGTTACACTCGCAATTAAACCCCCATTTTAATTTGTTTTTTAATTCTAATTTGACCCAAAACATTTATTTTACCCAAATATTATTTAAAACTATAAATTTAATTTTTCTACAATATTTTTATTTTCTGGAATATTTTTTCCTGATTTTTTAAATTGAAATTAAGCTAACTAAACTACGAGAAAAATTACTAATAACCACGATGAACTCTTAATTTTTCACTCGGAACCGGTGAACTTACCCAAAACTGCTAGACCTATTTTTAGGGCCTTACAACTCTCCCCATCTTAAAAGAAATTTCATCCCCAAAATTTACCTGAATTGAACAAATACGGATATTGACTCCTCTTGATATCTTCCGACTCCCAAGTGGCTTCCTCAGTCTTGTGGTTACGCCACAAAACTTTCACCAATGGAACCATCTTACCATGCAGCACCTTGACCTCACGGTCTAAGATTGCAACCAATTCCTACTCATACGAAAGGTCAGATCGAAACCCAATTCCTCAACAGGAACAACGTGGGAATGATCCGATCTATACCTCCGACATTAAAACATGGAAGACATCATGAATACGCTCAAGCTCAGGCGGCAACAGAAGACGATAAACAATCGGTCCAATCTGCTCAATCACCTTGTAAGGGCCAATGTCTCAAATCCCCGTCCATCACAACACACATCTGACCTCTGAAGCAAAGGACACCATCAACATTAAGACCAAAATCTCCAAGAACACCTAACTCAACCTGACGGATATGATGCACCAAACTCTCATCGAACGACTGCCTCTCTCAAATTTATTGTGCAAGGGTCTGCTTCACCTGAAGCTCAGCGAACAAACCACCATACTCAAAAACCAACAAATTTACGAACATTGCCCTCAAGTAAACCAAGGACTTTCGACTCAAGGCATCATCAACAACATTTGCCTTTATTGGATGATACTCAATCACACAATCATAGTCCTTCAGTTGCTTAATCCAACGCCTCTGTTTGAAGTTCAACTTGTTTTAGGTAAGGAGATACTTAAGACTCTTGTGATCGGTATAGATCACACACCTCTCACCATACAAATAATGACGCCAAATCTTAAGTGCAAAGACTACGGCAACCAACTCCAGATCATGGGTCGGATAGTTACATTCTTGCGATTTCAACTGCCTCGATGCATAAGCAACTAGCTTTCCCTCCTGCATAAGCACACAACCCGATCCTGTGTAAGAAGCATCACTAAAAACAACATACTCCAATCCATCCCAAGGATAACATCAAATCCCCAGAATGAAAACTCCAAAATATCTACAGGAAACACTTGTCCCTGAACCATTAAAGGACAACGTCAATAAACTCGATCAACTACTATACTATCACCTAGCGGACTCCTCATAGTAACACCTAACCTAGATGTCTCTACAAAAATTCCCAACTCTCTAGCTACATCTCTCAGAATAAATGATCTCGTAGCACCAGAATCTACTAAATCTAAAAGAGAAAAAGACTGTAGTGTAAATGTACTAGTGATGACGTCCGTGACCTCTCTAGTATAGGGCTCTCTAACTATATATACTCTAGCCGAACCTTCAGTCTTAACTCAAGCAGTTCCTCTCTGTCCAAAACTTGTACCACCATCACCTCTGCCACGGCCTCTCCCTCGAGCCGGAGTAGGTGCAGTAACAACGATAGCAGCTGTAACATGCTGGTCTTTAGCCATAACTACCCTTCTAAGGCAATCTCTAATATGGTGCTCCATCAATCTGCAAGCAATATAGGCACTAGTCACCCTCCAACACTCACCAGGATGCCTACAGTTACAATGCTCACACAATGGCATCATAGTAGGTCCCTGATCACCTGCGTCAATCACAGCTCTTCTAGTCTGTCTAACCAGACCCTGGCCTAATGCAATACGTCGTCCAAACCTCCCAAAACAACCCCTCCTAGCCTTCCAGACAGATCCACTAGCAGATTCAAATAACCTATTAACAGTCCCAACAGTAACAGCTTTGGGCTCCTCACCCAAAGTCTCCTCTAAAGCTCGGGCCTTCCCAACCAACTCGTCAAAGACCTCAATAGACTACGCTACCAGATACAACTTAATATCCTGGTTCAATCCAAACCTAAACCTTTTACAACGACTAGCCTCTTGAGCCACCAACTCAGGCACATACTGGCTCAAATGCACATACTCGCATCTCCTTGCCTCCAAATATTGTTGTCCCATGAACTTCCTTCCAAAAGACTCCAGAAAAAAGTCCTAATCCACTCTCTCAGGTGCAGTACCATGCTCGATTGTCACCCACCAGCAATGAGCCTCACCATCTAGCAACGACACTAAGCACCTAAGCTTATCCTCATCTGAATAACCCATCTGACCAAGGATACAGGTAACTCTCTCCAACCGGTATTTAGTAAGAGTAGGGTCTCCTCTCTCAACTCCTCAAAACTCCTACCACCTAGAGCTCGCAGACGCTCTAGTGGTAATCCTTAGTGAACAAAAGCAACATTGGCACCAGCGATACCTGTAGGACCCCAATCTTCTCAGACATCAAGTGATCAACTCGATCCAGATGAGCATCTTCATGCAGCCACGATAGTGCATCTCCATGCAGCGGTGGCAGTGGTACATCCTCATGTGGTTGCGGTGGTGTCGGTAATGCAACGTGAATACCTCATCCTAATTGCGGAGACATAACGTAGATGGAATACTAAAGAAAAAAGTAGGGAAAATGTACCAGAAGTGAGTAGCGGCAAGTGATCCAACGCTTAACTAAGTATAATTTCTTATAGGGCATTGTGTTCACGATTCTTACCCCAGAAGACAGTTTATAAAACAAAGAACATGCAAGGTTAAAATAGACAATTTCAAGCAATATTATCAAGTAGGCTAGGCTCCGAGGTTACAAAACCTATGACCTTTAATGTTTAACAAACCTGACTTTGATACCACCAAATGTGACACCCCAAACTCGACCGGAATGGACTGACCCAGATCCGAAGCGATACATTAGCCATGAAGTGACTCTCCAACACAAAACCACCCCAACCTTATACACCTTAATTCTAACTAATAAATGTCTAATCATATTGCGGAAGCGATTTGTGAACCATTTAAAAACTATTTTTAAGGATTTAACCCTAAGGGTTTTTAGTAATTTTACCACTAAAACTAAATGATCCCGATTTTAATTCTAAATGATTACCAACTTCCTTTTAATAAATTTTGGGAAACCCTTAAAATTCATTTTAATAAACCATTTTTCCTTAATCCATTTATTAATTAAGGCTATATTAGCTAAGTTTTATTACCTTAATCATATATATACAATTTTAATTAATTTAATTACAACTAATAAACAACATGTAATCATAATTTAAACATTCAAAATCAGGCTTAACAAAAAACAATTAAATCATACAATGGACTTACCTTAGCAACAAAACTATCCACTAATTGACAAGCTACAATTAAAATGTACTATTGAAAATTTCATGCTTTAATCACCTTGATATCACTTAGCAGCATACCATAATCCACAAAACATTTAACCATAAAATAAATCATTAAAAAAACACATATAACATCTCAAAATTAAAATCCAAATAAAAGTCTCAAATGTCCATTACAAGTATATCAAATTATATCAATTAAGTGCCACAATACCCTCTAATGTTTCTAAAGAAGATTCCTTAATCTATAGTACCAAATAGCCTTAAACTTGGACAATCCTTGCGCTTGCTCCTCAACTCTCCAAAGCTAAAAAAAGAAAACTCTGCACAAAGTTGTGAGGGTGTGAGCTAAAAAAGCTCAGTGAGTGGCCATAAATTCAATAAGTAAATCACACAAAAAACATACTTAAGTAAGGCAAATCATGTATCAAATTTTGAGTATATGAATCATAGTTTCAATTATATTTTCATGCTCAATTATAGCATTCCATTGACTGAAATTTTCAACAACAATGCAACATCACAACAACATAATTCTATATGTTATTCCACTAGTAAAAATCACATTTATTTTGGCATGTGGTAACATAATTTAATTAATAAACAAACACTTAAATTGGAAAATGACATCCATGGTAAAATATAAACATGTGATCATGCACTAGATAAACGTATCTCCGATCTCCCAAATATCGATACAATACTCCGGTTGAGTGGGGTGTAGCCACACACTCATATCGCCTCAAAATCACCAATAATTGAGTGGAGAAAAAGGCTCAACACTCCTTTATCCACTCCAACGAAATCAATACTCCTAAAGCCATATGCTCATAAATAACACATATAGTGGTGGGTACTCACTAATCCTATGGCATGCCATTTATATCTAATGGATCTACCATGCAATGTTGTCATTATAACCAATCATACAAGGCACAAAGAACTGATATTTAAGCTACCTTACTGAAAACTCACAGCATAGCCAAAACACAAATTTTAGCCCCTAAATGACCTCTGCAACAAAAAAACATGTCTAAACATCATTTCTAACCTATCAACACAAAACTTAAGCGTCAATTTCATCAAAGAAACTGTTTCATAATTTTTGGGAAAATCAACTCATGTTCTTAGTTAAAAACGGATTTGTCAAAATTGATCAATCAAACGAGTTTAATATTTTATTTTCTAATCAAAAACCTCTTAATAAACATGATTTGAGCTTAGATATCCATTTAAACTTGGATTCCAACTCAAAACCATGAATCCACCATTGATGAATTTCATGTTGAAGAGAGAAGAGATCAAGATTTGAAAAACCATTTTAATTTATTTAAATCAAAAATAGTTATTAAAAACAACTTTAAAATGAATTTAGAGTTGAGAAATTACATTCAATCGATCTAGAATCATCAATATTGAAGATTGGATCAAGATCTTTAAAGAACTTGGATGAGTTTATTACCAACTTTGAAAATATTTTGTGGAGAATTTTGCGAGAATTTGGAGAAAATAAAATCTGAGATCTAATCTTTGATATGTGCACTTCGAAAATAAAAATGAAAAGTGAGAGAAAACACTTAGAAATCGGGTGAAAATTGTGTGTGAAGTGACGAGGTTGCAACATTTTTGAACTAAAGAACCCCCACCTGATTTCCAAAGATTGGGGAATTTGCCATCAGGCCAGTCCCACAACTCCCTTGTTTTACTAAATAATCCTTTCCCTCCAAAATTTTGAAAATATGGGTAATTTGCCATAGAACCACTCAAATATTTCCATTGTTTTGCAAAATGGTCCTATGTAATTAATATTTTAAATTCTCTTAGTTAAACCCCCATTTTAATTTATTTTTCAATCCTAATTTGACCCAAAACATTTATTTTACCTAAAAATTATTTAAAACTATAAAATTAATTTTTCTAAAAATATTTTTATTTTTCAAAATGTTATTTCCTGATTTTTTTAAATGAAATTAAATTAACTAAACTAAGGGAAAAATTACTAATAACCCCAATTAACTCCTAATTTTTCACTCGGAACCCTATAAACTTACTTGAAACTACTAGACCTATTTTTAGGGCCTTACATTAACCTTTTGAGTGCTTTTGGTGACATGTGATAGGGTGCAATGGACACTGGTGCAGTACCAGGATAGAACTCAATATCAAATTCAACTTCACAATCCGATGGCAAACCCAGTATCTCTTCAGGAAACACGTCAAGAAAATCCTTAACAGTGCGAATATCCTGAACTCTCAACTCTTTACTAAATGAATTTATCACAAAAGCTAAATAAGCCTCACAACATTTTCCCAACACCTTTTCAGCCTTCAAAGCCGAAACCATATTAGACAGAAAACCCGATCTTTCACCAACAACATCAATTTTCAACCCATCACTATTGCTCAAAGTAATTCGTTTCGTCTCAAAATTACCTTAGCCTTATGTTCAGTTAACCAGTCCATACCAAATATTACATCAAAACAATAGAAGGGCAATTCCATAAATCAACAGAGAAAACGTGCCCTTGAATTTCAAACAGTCCAAACAATCAAAGTAACTTAAACACTTGAATTTCTAGATCCATGGGTTGCGAAACTCCAATCAACACATCAACAATCACTAGGTTCGAGTGTTAATGAACCTAGCCACTGATACGACCAAATGTAACACCCTATACCCGGCCTAATCGTTGAGCCCGAATATCAGGATGCCACAACACTGTCTCATGTCATTCACAACAACTAAAAGGCCATCCTAGAAGAAACGTCATCAATTTTAGTATTTGCTCAAGTTTTAAGTGAAACGGGCTCCTAATTACCATTAAGTCTTGCTAAACATACCTTAAGCATCATATAATAACATTTGTACATACATAAGGGCCACTTAACAAAATTTCCCAATCAAGCACGTAGGTATCGATACTGGCACATAGGTATTGATATTTCCTTCATTCGGTATCGATACCAAAACAACATTATGTTTCTCACCCAAAAATGAAACACTTGAAATTATCGGTACCTTACAAAAAGTATCGGTAATTTTACCCCGAGTATCGATACTTGTGGTATTATATCGATACCAATTTATGATTCTAACTGCCTGTACATTTTAACATCACAGAGGTATCATTTTTAACACACGAATATCAATACCTTCATTTTTAAACCTAAAAAATACAACACATATAAGCCTATTGACCATTCCAACACCAAATCTATTCATCATGCATCCATTATTATACCGAATAAACATCAAATCGTCCATATCAATGGTTTCAAACACCAAAATTAGGTCCAAGTAATAATGAACAAATTACGAAACAAATCTCGTAATCCTAAGAATAAATAGACTATGAAAGCATCCAAAAACTTCCTTATTCAAAAAGTATAAATAGTTACAATAACACCTACGAAAAAATGAAAATAAACTTGCTTGGATCACCCCTTAGAAACCACACGGCTCACACCGGCACACGACTAATCTACAATGGTTTAAGAATGGGGTAGGTGAACTTAACAAGCTCAGTGAATGCCTAGAACAACTACCATTCAAACTGTACATCAAGCATTAGTGAAACATACATGTAGCATAATTATAGCAGCCTTAAATTAGTTGACATATTTTACCTTATATTCATATTTGATATTTTATTTACAGATTCAACACATACATATTCACGCTTACATCACATTTCATACGATCATATATGTATATAATTTGGCACTTGAGCTATGAAATGTAAAAGTGGGCACTATCACCACTCATTGGATACACAGATCTCCAACACACCACATAGAGTCATAGAGCCAAACATTTCCCAAAAGTGAAGTATAAAATTAACACTCTGCAATACACCAAACACGTCCCGTTGAATGGAGCTTAGCTTACATTCCCTTATCTCTCAAAACATGTCCCAGAGCCTCAACACTCAAATCATATAACATATAAGTGAGTGCTTACAATCCTATGGTATGCCAACTATATCCAACAGTCTCAAGAATCACAAGGCTAAAATATTCGTTATTAAACACACAAATTACTTATCAATTTTTAGCTCACTATCATTGTATATACGCACCATTAGCACATTATAATCCTTGTCACTTAGCATGTATGATATGCCCACATATACACTTCCACAACGGTAACCATGAACACATAACACATGTAATGGCATATCATCTCAATTCACTTTTTCACTATAACACAAGGACATAATACATAAGTTATTCATGAGCACGAGAAAGCTTACACTCGGAATTTAGATTAGGGGTTCAAGCTACAACTAAATTCCTAAATAATACATCAAATCATGCCCACGAGCAATTATTCCAAACACTCACCAATACGCTTTCGCCGAAAAGCCGAAAGCTCAAACTAGCCATTCCTAACTCGTAGATGGTCCTAGCAAATTGGAAGCTTCAACATAATAATTCACACAACAATACATTCAAAAATCAACTAAGGACTCACCACAAGCAATCAAAAATATAAGCTTAAACTAAGATCTCATGTAACCAAAACTTTAACATAGCAAACTTTAAATTTGAATATCTCAATCTATACTTAGTATTTTTGCCTAAAACCAATTCCATTCATCTTATTATTCACCTATGACTAATTCTCAACCCTTAAACTAAGTTAATCTACTCAGTTCATGGTATCGACTTTTTTAACATGTTTATGGCTATTTTTAAAATTTTATTAAAACTCAAGAAATCTTCAGTAAAACTTCAAAGCAAGTTTAAAACCATCTTAATCATGTCAAAACCTATTGATTAACACTTTGAAATCACATTTTTACACAAAAATCTGAAATTCACTATTAACAACTCTATTTTCGACTTTTATTTAAAACATGCAATTTAATAACTCAAAACTCAGTTTCAAAGGCCAATCAACATTAAAAACTAGTGAGAAAATGAATGATTACCTTTGATGGAAGAATAACTAAGTTTTTGATCCAAATTTGAGAAACCCACAAGTGGAGAATATGAAGAAATTAATGGAATTTTAGGGTGTTTTCTTGAAATATTATGAAGATTAAAGACTTGTGTGGTAATGGAAATAAAAAAGAATGAAGATATAACAAAGAAAATTGAATTTAGGCGATTGGAAGAGCAAAGAGATGACACAAGCAAGCAAAGAAGAGAAAATAACGTGAACACAAGCTGTAGGTGGGGGTTTTAGGTTCAATTTTCAAATTTGGCAAAATTGCAGCATAAATGCTCACAATTTCAACCCTGTTACAAATAAATCCTTTTTCTAAAATTAAAGGTTTCCAGAACACTTTTTTAAAAATTAATTTGGTTTTCTAAAAACCATAAGCGAAAACATTACCAATATACCATGTAACAAAATTTCGAACACTTTAAGGCTAAAATTCTTAAATTACCCTTAAAACTCGTAGGCCCTATTTTGGGGAGCTACAATAACGCTGTGGTTGAGTGCAAGTCCCTATGGGTATGGCTAATAATCGTTAATGGAAAAAATAGTGTTCGTATCTAGAGTAAAATAGGGCATATCTAAATTCTAATAGGGTTAGAGGAGACTTTGGATAGGTACCGATTGTGAACGAATTTACTAATATCTTTCTCAAGGAATTACCAAGGATTTTGCCGAACAAAGATGTGGAATTATTTATTGATGTGGCACCATGAACTACTTCTATATCAAGCGTACCTTACAAAATGGCCCTAGTAGAGCAAAAGGAGTTGAATACTTAGCTACAAGATTTCTTGGACAAGGGGTTTATCAGACCAAGTGTTTCACCATGGGGTGCGCCCATATTATTTGTCAAGAAAAAGGATGAAACCTTTAGGTTGTGTATTGACTATAGGTAACTAAACAAAGTGACCACAAAGAACAAGTACCCGTTACCTAAGATTAAGGACTTGTTTGATCAGCTCAATGGAGCTAAGGTATTTTCGAAGATCGATATGTGATCTGGCTATTATCAGGTGAAGATAAAAAGAGATGATATTCAAAAGATAGCATTTTTTACACGCTATAGACACTATGAATTTTTTGGTAATGCCTTCTGGTTTGACCAACACGACAGTTTTATTCTTAGATCTGATGAATAGAGTATTCCAACTTTATTTTGATCGTTGTATCATTGTCTTCATAGATGACATTATAGTCTACTGCAAAAGTGAGGCAGAACATAAGGAACACTTGTGGATAATTTTAAGTGTCCTTCGGAAGAATAGATTATACGCCAAATTTAGCAAGTGTGAATTTTGGCCGAAGGAAGTCTATTTCCTAGGCCATATTATCTTCGCCAAAGGAATCAAAGTAGACCTCAAGAAGATCTGGGTTGTGCTATTTGTGATAGGATTCTCTACAATAGCAATGCCATTGACCTGATTGCAAGAAGTTCCATTGGACTAAGGAATGTCAACATAGTTTTGATGAGTTGAAGAAAGCATTGAATTATGCCATAGTGCCGAGTCAAGTAGAATCAGGGGTAGAATATGTTGTATTTATGGATGTATCATTGAATGGGTTAGGGTGTGTACTCATGTAGAAGGGGAAGGTGATTGCTTATGCATCACGCCAACTAAAGACACATGAAAAGAACTACCCAACTCATGATTCAAAGTTAGCAACTGTAGTACTAGCTCTTAAAATTTGGAGGCATTATCTCTATGGGGAGAAGTTTCGTATATTCTCTAACCGTAAAAGCTTGAAGTATCTGCTCACTTAGAATGAGCTAAATTTATGTCAATGAAAATTTGACTGAGCAACTAAAGGATTACTACTTGACCATTGATACCATCCAAGCAAGGCATATGTGGCTGCTAATGCCTTGAGTAGGAAGACTGTAATGACTACAGCCACCTTGAGAGGAAGTGTATGTTTGGAGAATGATGGGACAATTCTCGTTGATTTAAAAGCACGACATGTATTTTTATCTCAATCTAGGATTCTCAGCTGAAACATGCGCAATGTGAGGAAATAAAGGAGCGCATTAAGTCTGGAAATGTTAATAATTTCAGCCTTGGTAAAGAATGAGAATTATGCTTTATGGGAAGACTATATGTTCCCAATGAAGAAAAATTGAGGCAAGAAATCTTGGATGAAGCACATCAAAGATCCTATTCCCTTCATCCAAGAAGTGTAAAGATGTACAGGGATCTGAAACAACTATTTTGGTGGTCAGGAATGAAAAGAGATATATCGAAGTTTGTAATGAAATGTCAAACTTTCCAGAGGGTCAAAGTAGAAGATCAAGTTACTTCTGGTAAATTGTGCTCATTGGAAATCCTAGAATGGAAGTGGAACATAATCACAATGGATTTTTTCTTAGGGTTGCTCATTGGCCTATCCATGAAAAATGTTGTTTGGGTAATTGTGGATTGATTGACGAAGTTAGCTCAGTTCATGGCGGTGTGAATGAAATACCTACTAAAAAGGTTAGTGACGTTGTACATATCACATATATTTCACTTGCACGAAATACCATCTACAATTATTTTCGATCAAGATCCTAGGTTTATGTCTAGGTTACGAAAATAGTTATAGAAATCTCTAAGAACCAAGCTTCAGTTTAGTATCGCTTTCTATCTACAGACCAACAAGCGGAGAAAGTGATCCAAGTACTAGCGGACATGCTTTGAAGTTGTGTGATTGACTTTGGGTTGAATTGGTAAAAGTACCTACCTTCGGCAGAATTCACCTACAACAATAGTTATCACGTCAGTTTAGGCATGTTGCCTTTCGAAGCATTGTATGAAAGAAAATGTAGATCACTGATATATTGGGTGGAGCTTAGTGAGCAGAAGCTAGTTGGGCTAGACTTTGTCCGTGAGATGGAAGAAAAAGTGATGGTCTTTAAGAACCACTTTAAGGTTGTTCAAGATCGACGAAAAGCATAGGTAGACAGAAGTAAGAAAGATATATCATATAAAGTTGGCAACAAGGCGTTCCTTAAAGTTTTTCCTTGGAAAAAGATCATTTTTTTTTGGACTAAAGGGGAAACTTAGTCCACAATTCATTAGTCCTTACGAGATACAATAGTGCACTGGACCGGTGGCATATCGATTAGCCCTTCCATCAAACCTATCCAATATCCATGACATATTTCATGTATCAATGTTATGAAGGTAACACTCAGATCCGGATCATGTGGTACAAGTGGAAATGTTAGAGGTAGAACCCAATCTATCATATGAAGAAGAGTCAGTGTGTATCTTGGATAGAGAAGTTAAAATACTTAGAAAAAAAAAAGAGATTCCTTTCGTTAAAGTCCTGTGGCAGAACCATAAGGTAAAAAAAGATACATGGGAGAGAGAAAGTACTATAGGGGAACAATACCTACATCTTTTCTTAGGCACAAAATTTATTTTTAATGTGGGGAAGTTGTCACGCCCTAATTAGCTGAGCCGAATCAGGGTGAGAGACTACGCCAGCGGGGGACGACAAATTTGTGAAACTTAGAATGGTAAAGGTGATAACTTCGTGATGGAGAGTTACAAAGAACTTTGCCAACAATGTGAAGTGCCAGTCCTAGTGATAGGAATGTTATAATAGGGCAAGGACCTTATTGGGCAGAGTTTCCCGCTAATAAGATCACCACCCATGCTTTAATATCATTACTTAAGTAAGAATGATAGTTTACAAGATATTTTTATGTCATTTGGCATCTTTGTGGAGGAAACATGTCTGTAATAAGGACACTTGTAAAGCCTCATAGGATGTGATTAATTAGTAAGATTGTGTAATACCCAATAATGATTAGAGATAAACTTGATTGGGATTTGAACGTGACTTAGCTATAAATAGGATAACATGGTAATGGAGAGAAGATTTCTTATTCATCTTCTCCACCAAACTTTGTTATCATCAAAGAAACCAGAAGTGTTCTTCACTACTAGCAAGGATAGTAATTGTAAAAGTTAAGAGAACTTCGGTGCTACTTTTCTACTAGTAAATACTTCAAACCTTCCATTGAGTTTTACTAGATAGATAAAGGCTAACTTAAGAAAGGGTTGGTAGGATTTCCTTTACTAATGGGTAAGAAGGAAACTCCTAACCAGAAATCATCTGCATGTTTATAGATTCTTACTGTATCTTAAGTATTTGGTTATTTTTTATGATTAAAAGAATTGTTTTACTGTTTAGCTAAAGAAATGGGAGAGGGTCCCAGTGCTAAAGGAAAAGAACTAGTGGTAGAGTAGATAGAGCTCTGAGTAAGGTATTCTGATGAGTTTCTCTATACCTTGTGTCAGGTATATGTGTTATTTTGTTCATTTCTAAACTCCAGGTAAGTGGCTAGTCATTTGCTTCTAAAGTCTATGTCTGAGAAGTCTCTTGCAATGAGTTACTACATGCATGGTTCATTATGTCTAAACAGGTCTAAAAAACCTAGATATATGCACAATATAAGTACTCTTTCCTTGAAACACAAGCTCCGTATCCAGATAGGTGAATGGAGGTATCAAAGAAATATTGTGCATAATGATAATGAAGATACATGATAAAGAATTTTGCCTCTGATATGGCACTTGTTGCAAACTGTGACTGGTGAAAACCCGGCCTTACGGGAGAACATTGGTGTGTTCATAAAAGGATGGGAGTTAGGAGGATACAAAGGAAATGTTATTGAATAGCTTAGATGAGCAGATATTGAAAATACAAGAAATAAATTGGGTTCTTCGGGAATCAGGGATCATAAGCTAGCACAAGGAAAAGAGTACATAGCAAAAAAAAAGTGATGTATGTGATGTTATACGTTGCATAAGCCCATGATCAATAAGCTTGTCTATCATAGAGAAAAAACTAAGCATGTAGGGTATTCAAGGAGTAGATGTGCCTGCGATTGTCACACATAAGTAAATAAAGTGGTGTTGATCCGAAAATATGGAGTTATCCGCTCATTGAACTAAAAACCATATTAATGTATCCGCCAAATGGGGCAAAATAAACATGTCTTCTATTCCTTTATTTCTACATCTGTTACTAATTGTGGTGAGATTGCCCTTCTCAGGAACCCACTAAGTTCTTATGAACTTACCAAGTTTCTTCTTCCTTTTAGGTTAAGCACAGTGATTGAAGAGATATAGTTAGATCGATGGCTTTTAGTGAGCCTATTAAATTTTCAGGATTAACATGTAATTGTTGGGGGTGTTAGGTCTTTTGTCAGATGCCACCACTTTGAAAATTTATCTTGTATTGAATGATATTTTGAACACTTTGAATGATGAATGAAATCCTTGTTGGCATATTAGTATTTACATTTCATGAATGCAGGTGTAGTTGATGATCACAAAAAGGGGAAGTAAACCGAGTGTAATTAAGTCCTTAATTGTAATGAACTATTTCATTAAAATCGTACTCCCAAATAAATATGGCTAACGTCCCTTTCTAGTGAAGAAACATAAATAGATGTGCCTTTGAACGGGTCAACCTGTGAGACTCCATACCAGATTTAGGGATCAGGTCAAGCATAGTAAGTCATAGGAGGAATCTTAACAGAATTCCAATTTTTCGTTTTTCCCTATTGCTCCACCCATTTCTCCATTCCCCATCCTAACCTTGACGCTCGAACATCACAGTGTCCCATCCAGAAGGCCTAGAGTTTTGTACATCATGGGTGCACTCAGCAATATCGTATGGTGGTATCTAGTAGAATTACACCTTGTTAATAATCCTAACTTCGTCTAACCCGATGATAATTTCCTTACATGTTCCACTATTATAAACATGCCATACATGCATTTCACAAATGAAATACCATGGAATCATAGCTAATTCATGCATACTAAAGTGCAGAAACTCAACTGATGTTTCTTTCCTTTATCAATCTAGATTTCCCAAATACCAGAGCTTCCATTCTCCTGGAAGCTAAGCATGACAACCATTATGGATTCAACTCAGTATTTTTAACTTAAAACTCAGTTTTCCAAAAACATGCAAAACCCTTAGAATTGTTATGAGAACCCTTATATTTTTTTTTCTAAATCTTAAATACACCGAACGGCTCAGAACATTACCATCTCACTGGATTCTCTACGTTTTTTACTCAAACCTCCTTATTTTTGCTCCAAGCAGAGCTTCCCGTAATCATCTTGTCTTTGAAGCAACAAATAATATGAATAAAGGGAAGAAAACAAAATAGAATTAAGATGAATCCTCCTTTGGAAGTCACCTCTCAGCTATTTATAGCCCTTCTCGCACGGTCCTCAACCGTGTGAAATCCACCCATTAACAATCATTGTGTCTCCCATTAAGAGGTTGGTTAGTTCGAATCCAACCGAACCAGCCTTGAATCTCAACCCTGTCCAATTTCATTCCTAGTTTTTCCTGGTTTTTAAGTAGAGACCACCAACTTACAGCCTCTTTCAATTTGAGCCCCAAATCATTCTTAATTATCGGGTTTCAAGAAAACTGAGTGTGCCATTTTCACGTAATCAAATGACTTTATTTTACAAATCACATTGGTTTAGCTCTAAAACCCAAATCAAACCTCTTAAATTCACTTCTAAGGTACCCCTAAACACTTACCAACCCCAAAGCATACCAAAATATTTTTCCCTATTATTTTTTTTGTCTTCCACACACAACTTTTAACTCTTCTTAAGTGATGTTTGTTCTTCATTGCTACAACTTACCACGTGGTTACATATATCAAAAGACGTTTTAACAACCCCATAAAGATGGCTTAAGAGGTTATCGTTTCTATAATTTAACTTAGTAATTCATTGTTATTGGTGCTTTGTAAAAATAAATAAACTTACTTTGTTGTAATGGCTGCCAAACACGCTCAAGGAATGCCGTGTGACGAATCATCGATTGCCGATGATTTCTTAAACTTAGAAAATAGTGAGCTCGATGCATATCTTGAATTTTTTAAAAGGAAAACCATTATTCAAGAATGAGGGTTTGTATTTTCAATGGATAGTAGAGGTGAAGTTTGGAAAATAGTGCATGCTCATTATTAGATTATGCCCAAAGATCAATCATGAGATGATTGTAATCACATACTCATTTTACCTTGTTTGTTAATAGAAGGTATTTTCATTGTTATTTTAGTTTCTTTTTTTGTGTGTGTATAAATAAATTGGTCAATAATAAAGTCATGAGAATAATATGATTATTCTTAAAAGGTCTCTAGTCAAGTATTATTGTGGGCTTGGACAATGATAATGCATTGAGACTAATGTGTAGTTGATTGATGATAAAGTGTTGTCATTAACATAGACATGCCAAAACTAATACATAAGTATGTGTTAGAGAACAACATACTGGACTGACCCACTATGAATATGTTTCTTGGATTATTATGTAATAGTCACAACATTATTCTTAGTGATAATTATGTATATGATCCTCAGACTTGAGATCATCGTTGTCTCAACATCGTGAGTTGTATATTTTGACACAGTCAAACATCTACCATTACAGGTTATACTATAAAGATGGATGTTGGGTATGCCATAATCTATGTAGTGGGAGATGATTGGTCAAGATAGGATTTGTCCCTCCTACATAATGAGGGCAATATCTTAGGCCTCCTGATAAAGTGGGACTAGAAATGCATGGCCATGCTCGAATAAGTTAATATGAGATATCACACTTATTTGTTTATTATAGTCTACTCAGAATATTAAGAAATGTGATATTAGACTATGCAAGTGTGACTATTCCATGATTTGTGTCCAATCTAGATATTGAGGATAAAAGGGTATAATACATGAAAAAATTGTCATAGAAAGGTTATCTCGAATCATGACTTCTTCTAACTTGGATAGAAATGATACATTCCTAGATGCCATTCATTGCTTATAATATTAGAAATGTTCTAGTATTACTACTAATGCTACAAGAGCCTACAGGGTCACACCCTATAGTTGAAGCAATCAAAATCCAAATACATTTGATATTGTATTTAGTTGTCACATGAATTAAATTAATTATTGAATTAATTTAATT
>CM025145.1:15055153-15077246 GCA_013467495.1 Gossypium gossypioides | reverse complement strand
ATTTTCATGAAATCATTTCATGAAATTGTAGACCATAAAAATATAATAAAAATAAATTTTTCCTCGTCAGATTTGTGGTCCCAAAACTACTATTCCGATTAGGCCTAAAAGCGGGCTGTTAGATTTCACATATGGGTAAAATTTCAAATCTCAACCCTAGCTCAAATAAATGATAGAAATAGAGAAATCGTGTAACGGGGATTTCAAAAAAGTAAAGAACATTAAAAACGGGATGAAAAATACTCACATACAATCCAAACAATAATGGCCGAATGAAGCTTCTCCCATGGCTGCCATTTTATTCACCATTTCTAAGAAGAAAGAATAGTAATGATAACTTTAGTTATTTTGTCTTATTATATCCTTTTTAACCAAATTACAAAATTACCCTTCTAATTTCAAACTAATTTCATTAATACCAAACAAATATCTTCCACTAACTTATTAATGAGCTAATGTCCACATAAAGACTTCCATTAAAAATTATATAGCTATTTAATACCTTTAGCTATTAGAATGCAACTTTCGCACTTTATGCGATTTAATCCTTTTGACTAAATTGAGTGCCCAAATGTGAAAATTTTCGAACAAAATTTTCAGGAAATCATTCCGTGAAATTTTAGACCATAAAAATATAATAAAAATAAAATTTTTTCCTCATCGGATTTGTGGTCCCGAAACCATTGTTCTAACTAGGCCCAAAATCGGGCTGTTACATTCGGGACCACAATTTCGACGAGTGAGTCTGTAAATATTATCATTTAATATTTACGAGTTAAATATTATGCTATTGTGAATTTTGATTTTATAGATTTTATTAATTGGTCAATTAGTCAAGGTATAAGTGGTTCGTACTGAAAGCCAATAATGTTGGAAAATGAGGCATCAGAACCTCGTTTCCGTAAATCAAGCCTGAAAATATTTACAACGGACTTTTTATATCAGTAAATTGAATTTGGGATAGGAAATTTTGTTGAATTAGTGATTAATTAATGTATAAGGATTAAACTGTAAAAGTGATAAAAGTTAATCGTTATGGATTTTTAATTAATTGAAGGACTAAGTGAGCAATTGGGCCTTTCTTAAACCACCAAATGGTGGTGGATGCCAATTGTATACCACCAATTTTGCTAATCATGTGTAAGTTTGAACTTTAATTAATTAATTATAATTATTAACTTATAATCACTGTATATAACATAAAAAATAAAAGAAAATATGATATATTCATCATCTTCTTCATTTGGCCGTGAGAAAAAGAAAGAAAAATGTTTCAAATATTTCAACATTTTGTCCCTCATTTGGTATGATTTCTAAGTCCTTTTCTTATATTTTTTTTGTTTTTGAGATTGTTGCAACTAGGTCCAGCTAACTTGTATCTCCGTTTTCAAAACTGTTAAAGATTTCTAAAGCTTCCATTGATGTTAATTGACATTTTTGAATGTTTATGGTAGATTTTGAAGCTTAGAAATAACATAAGATTAATTTGTTAAGTAAATTTTGTTACTTTTGAGTTTAGGGACTAAATTGTGAATATCTAGAAACTGGTATAAAATTTTTCTAAATTGTGATGATATGATGTTGTATATGGACATAACTGAAGTGGGTTTAAATTTTGGAGTTCAAACTCAGAAGATATGATAAGTTCGGTTTTAAGGACTAAATTGAATAAAATGAAAAACTTTAGGGACGACTGAATAATGAAATTGAGCTGGTACTTGTCTATAATTGGATAAAATAAGAGGGGAAATTGATAAATTGAATTGAATAATTGTATAGATCGAGAATTGGACCAAATTAGAATTAATCGAGGAAAAGGCAAATTTGTTGATTAGTCCTTAGAGAATTGACTGTTTTCTATTTTTCCAGGTAAGTTTGCATAGTATAATTGTATTTAAATTGTTTTATATTTGATGTCTGAATTTTTATTTGTTTGATAATAGTTTGAATTTTGCACAATTTGGTACAACGAGTGAGTTATGAACTAAAACATAGAAAAATGATAAGCTGATTGTTAAAACTTAAGATGATGAATTAATATCTGAAATAAAAATGAATTGATAATTTATTATAATTGATCGAATTGTGTTGGTATGAAATTGATCGATTGTTTACGGTAAGGACTAAATTGAATTGATTTGAGATTATTGTATATTAATGTAAATGCAAATTTGATTTTGTATTGAGAAGAATTTTGTTGGTATATTGATATGTATTGATGAATTACTATTGAACATATATAATTGAATTGAAAAATTGGCTTATAGTGGAAATTGAAAATGGTTACCCTATTAACTGTTCGGGTAGAGTCGGAGATAGTTGGCATGCCATAAGATAGGAAGAGTTCAATGTTACTTCGACTACGAGTCGATGAGGCATTGGGTGCCAAATTAATTTGGTTATACCGATGAGACATTGGATGTCAAACTTATTAATGAGCACCGTGGGCACAAACTATTTACTTCGAATTTATCTGATGAAGGACTAGGTACCAAACTAGTCTGTTGGTTGATCCGTGTATCCGTTCGAATCTGAGTCGAGTTAATAGGGGGAATAAATGGTAAAAGTGGGATAAGTATAACCGAAACGATGATGATAGAGTCCTCAAAATCATAAGATTGAAAATCTAAAATGAAAAGTATTATTTGATAATTGAGATTTCAATTAGATATGAAATGGAAAGTAATGTGATATTTTATTTGTGAGATATAAACTGGATTGATAATCGTGATATGATAATACAAAGTTAATTAATGATATATATGAATATCGATAGTATTGAACGCTCATATGTATCGGATATAAGAGTCAAAGGGCCAATATGGAAATGTGATAAATCTATGAATTTGATGTAGAATTCGAGTAATAAAATGGAATAATGACTGCCATTATATTGAAATTGGATATACTATTGAAAAATAAATAAATAAAATTATACGATATAATATTTAGATTGAGTAATTGAAGCTTGTATACATTCATACATGTGTACCATTGAGACTTTTAGTTGTATTTATGAATTGAAATGTTGTGAATAGTATTGAGTTTTGAATTAAAATAGCATGATTTTGTTCTGTTATTTATCATAGCATCCCCTAACCCTACTTTGGTGACGAAGACGGGAGGGGGTGTTACATCAAGATAGCGTTTTTGAACGGCTATCTTGGAGAGAGCATCATATGGTACAACCCACCAGATATATAGTTAAATGAAATGAGCATAAAGTGTGCAAATTGCTTAGATCCATATATGGACTAAAGTAAGCATCCAGCTTACGGAATCAAATATTTGATCAAACAATCAATATTTTTTAATTTGAGCAAAACATAGATAAACCTTATGTTTATAAACGTATTGGGGATAGAAAGGTGGTCTTTCTCATTCTATATGTAAATCATATTCTACTTATTGGAAATGGCGTAGAGACATTGATCGCCCGACCTAAGTGTGTGTGTATCGGGGTTGAGAATCAACTCAAATACAACAATAAAATCGAAATAACTATGTGTGGTGTCTGCAAGTGTGACAAGTCAGTTGTAATATAATTTGTACAACGGGGTACAAGAGTACTCTAAGGATCGAACCTACAAGAGTCAACAGTTGGGTGAATTCTAGCTAAAAACATGCAAATAAAAAGTCTAAACAACTACTCGCTAGATAGCATAGTACGATAGGCCATGAAATTGAGAGTATTTAAACTAGTTGGCTAGCTAATTAACAAAAGGACTAAATCGTAAAGCATGCAAAGTTGTAAAACTATCTAATCAATGACAAACGATGGTTGGTTGAATTCAACATGGTTCATTAATCATCGAATTAGGGATCTAAATTGCTGAAACTCCTAAAGTGACTCCATTTTACCTCTAGGTCTCAATTTTACCAAATTAGACAAATTAGTCTGGTATATCTCTCAATCTCACTCGGCTAATCCGAAAATAATGAATTGGTGCCCAATAGGATTACTTCTCGGTCTCACTTATCTTGATTTTCCCTTAGGGGCGTGTAACATCCCGTTTTTCAGTGGTGTCAGAATAGTGGTTTTAGGACCACAAATTTCAACGTGTCAAATCGTAAATATTAATTATTTAATATTTACAAGGTCATTATGGTCCTCTTAAAATTTGGTTAAGAAATTTTAATGTTTAGACAGTTAATTAAAGAAAAGGACTAAATCATAAAAATGTAAAAGTTAATCACTAATATTTAATATGGACTAATTGGGTATAAAAGTATTATTGATTGGACTTAAATGGAAAATTGGCCAATGCTAATATTAGTGGCCGGTTTTGAAGTTTGAATTAAGTGATTTTTATGATTAAAATTATATTAAAATAAGGTTAAAGTAATAATAATAATAAATGTTGAAGCCACTATCATCTTCTTCATATTTTCTTTTCATTCCAACCAAAACACCACTTTAGTAGCTAAGTGAGCTCTAGTTTTGTCATTTCTTCTTGAATGTAAGTGATATCTTTATTGTTTCTTCATGAATTTTATGTTTTTGTGTTAGTTGAGTTGAAATCTATCTAGTTTAGGGGTTAATTTGTAAGATTAGTAAAGTTTAGAAAGTCTACCCTTAATGTTTTTGAAGCCTTCTTCTTAAAAGAGTTTTGTTTGGGTGCTTGATGTTGATTTTGTGTTATTTTATAGAGTAAATTTGTATCAATCTGGAAATTAGAGATTTAATTGAGTAATTTGTAAAATGAGAAGGATTTTATTATAAATTTAAGGATATATGGGTTGTATATTAAAGGTTAAGTATTTGGAAATATTGGGTTTATATGTTAATTGTGGAATTGTCTTGTTTAATATTATGGATTAAATTGTATAGAATATAAATGTTTAAGGGAAAATGTGCAAAATTTTAAATAAGGAATTATATGTATTGAATTGATTTGTATATGAAATTGAAGTTAGTAATTGAAATAAATTATATTATAGATCAAAAACAAGTACAAAATTGAGGAAAATGGAAAGTTGTGGAATAGTCCCTGAACTTTTGTTATTTCTACAGTTTAGCCTTGGTAAGTTTGTATGGTTTAATTTTGTATAATTTAAATACTTTACTTATTTATGAATTGAAATTGTTAAATGTCCTGAAAGTGTTGAATTGTATTAAGAGGATTATTTTAAGAAAGTAATTATATTAAGTGTTGTCATTTGATAAATGTTTGAGCCAATGAACATAGGATAGGATGCAATTAGCATGCTAATAGGTTATATCGCACGCTGTACGAGATTGATTGGTGTTGAGATGATGATTTTTGATTTATTATTGTGTACTAAATATACCAAAGTTCAGCATTTGTTGTGGACAATCGTGTTATATTACAATGATTCAAGTGTGTTTCCGGGGGCGGATGTAAAGCCTTCGGGCTTGGCATTTAGTGCCGAGGTGTGTTTCGAAGGGATGTTAGCCTACGGGCTTGGAACTTAGTGCCCAGGTGTGTTCTCGGATGGTTAGCTCATTTGAGCGATTTGGTGTGTTTGGATGGTTAACCGTGTATCCGAATTTGTTATAACATTCATAAGTTATATTTTCAATGGTATAATGTAATTGATTGGATTGTATCAATTGCTTTTAATCATAAATCTCACCCATTATTTGATTTGACAGGATTTTGGTTTATTTTCTGGATTCTATATTAGATATGTTTATTCAGTAAGTTATTATTTTAGCCGTTGGACTTACTAAGCTCAATTAAGCTTACTGGTGTTTTTTTCTCTTATTTCATTGTAAATACATTTTAATGGAAATGGGCGATCGGATCGACTCAAAGAATCACACTATTTGGAAATCTTTTGGTGGTTTTTGAATGTTCACTTTAGGTTATATGGCATGTAATAGGTGAATTGTATTACGTTGGTTACTTGTTACTTGTGAAGTTTGTTAGTCTTGAATGATGCTTGCCATTAGATGGATTTTGGTACATGTGAATATGTTTTGGTTGGTATATATATATGTTTTGGAAATTGTTTGGTATGTTTGTTATAAGTCTTATGAAAGTGTTGGAATGTGGCAATTTGAATTATGGATTGAAAGGAGTGGTGGTTTTAGTATGAATTGGTGTAGGTATTTGAGTACTTTGAATGTAATTACTTTAGTTTGAAATGTGATATTGGTTTGGTTATTGGATTGTGGTGACAATGAGGGCATATTGGTTAGACACTTAGGATGTATGTCTTGACATGTTTTGACCTTGTTTGTTTGTGTTTTAAGTAGGTTTAATTGATGGAATTTGGGTTACTTGATATCCAAGTATGCATATTTTGGTAAACTTGAATTTGAAGGTACATTTTGGAGCAAACGACCTTGGACACGGACTGTCACACGGCCGTGTGCTACACACAGCCACACTATACGACTGTGTATCACTATTGTTTAAAGTGTAGGTTTTACACGATCTGCGACACGGATGTGTGACCCTATTTCGAATATTCACATGGGTGGACACACGGGCTGGGACACAACTGTGTGTCTATACTTCGAGTACTCACACGGTCTGGGCTATGTTACACGGCTTGGCCACACGGCTGTGTGACCCTTATTTTTCAAATTTTCTTGATTCTTCTGTTTTGTTTCAAAATGACCCTGATTGTTTTTAAATTACTTTTAGAGCCTCTTAGGCTCGATTTAAGGCCCATAAATATAATTTTAATAATATGTTTAATTGTTTCTATTTGAATTTAAATGTTCTGAATTGTTTTGTAATGCTCCGCAACCCTAATTCGGTGACAGATAGGGGCTAGGGGTGTTATAGGGCATCAATCCTAATTTTTTTGGTTAATTCAATTTAGTCAAATTTATTGCAATTAAGTCCCTAACTTCACAAATTAATTTAACCACATCTCAATCAAGCAACCCCCTAGGATTTAGTTACCCATTAACATATCCAAGCTAACTAACATAAAAGAAGCACACATGAAAACCATTAATGTAAAACTTGAAGAAAAAGATGAAAGCTTTGGTTTTCACTTTGAAAGGCTTAAAAGAAAAGCAACTAATGTAACACCCCAACTCGATGCAATCATCGGATCCAGGTACAAACATCACAACAGAACCGATTTATTATTCGTACTAAAATTTCACTATGTTAAAACAATTTTATTACTTATTAAATAATATTACAAACAATCTAAATTTCTAAACAAGGTTTTCTGTCCACTCTATGGACTCCGAGGCATATAAAATTGATACAATCTTATCACCCTCTTGGAGAGTTTTGCCTAAGGTGACCCCTAATCTATGTGCATGACTTTTTCCTTTGAAGCCCCCTGACTCATCTTAATCTGGCTTGGTCCTTCCTTGAGTTCCTTTCTCCATGAAACTTACAACCACAGGTCAACCGTTTGTAAGTTCGAATGAACTTAATGAGTTTCCTTATTCACATGCATACCACACCTTTCCAGTGATCGAATAAGTAAACACTTAACAATAATTAATAACAATACAACTACTCCCTGTTTGGTGAGAATTTTATTTCAAGTCATTCTAATGGACTTGTTCCTATTGTCACATCCTGAGATTGGGGTTGGAAATTTTGGTCGTGTGAAGTGAAGGTTCACCAGTAGTAGTGTATGCCAAATGATGTGGTAAGGAGCTCACCAGTTTCCCTGCGAGGCAGGTTCACTAATGTGCTTATGAACTGAGGTTCGCCAGTCTGTTTGGCAAGCTAGGGTTTGCTAGTTTATTTGGCGAGCTGGGGTTTGCCATTCTATTTGGCGAACCGGGGTTTGCCAGTTGAGTTGCAAACTGGGTTTGCCGGTCAAAGATAAAGTTAGACTCAAATTAAGGAAAAGAGATTTAGTGTATCTAGGAATACTTTATGTGCAAGTAATGTCTTTCCTAAGTCAGATAGGGTATCCAAAGGTATCTAGGACTCTTATGTCTATAAATAAGACCCATAGTCCTATGAAATTCTTCACTGAATATTCTGTCGTCAAAGTCTTTGTTCTAAAATTCAGTTCGTAGCAATTTGGGTAAGTCTCTATCTTGTTAGGTTGATCATCTGAAAAGCTAGGTTCACTTGCATGTGTTAAATCTGTATGTTCTGTTTAGTAATTTTTATTTTTATTGTGAACCGGTAAACCATCTACCAGCAAGGATAAGGGAAAAGCTAAACTTATTTAAGTTTTTTTGTTTTAGATGAGCGATCGAGGATTCGACGTGAATATTTTCTTTTTAAAGTTTCCAAAAGTGTGAGTGGTCTGAGATTATTTCAATTATGATTAGAATTATGTTAACTATTATGATTTTCTAAAAAGAAATTTGTTTTCAAAACCCAAGTTTCAAAAAGGCAAGTTTTCTGAAAAGCTCTATTTTCAAAATATAATTTTGAAAAGATTATTTTAAATCACAGTTTTGTACGAGCTTCTAAGAAAGTCTATGGTTTTAAGAACGTTTTGAAAGAATGAATTTTAAAATTTGTTTTAATGGGAGTTAATGTGCGAGCTTTATAAGAAAATGTTTTAAGTTCGCGTACGTGCGAGCTCTTTATTAAGATCAGATTTATGCAAGCTCTTTGATATGTGCGAGCTCCTTTGTGAGCCTTCTGATTTGTATACCAAGGATTATGAATACTCACCAGCTTCTCAGTAAGCTTTCTGTAACCGAACCAGTCTTGCAACCTAAGGCAAATCTTGTTCTTATTTTCTGTTAGACGAACTAGTCGTGCGACCTAAGGTCGACTCTGTTTGTGATTTTTGATAAGTATGAGCTGGTTTCGCGACTTAAGGCAAACCCAAACTCAAAGTTTTAAATGTTTTGAATGAAATTGACCTCGTAATATAAGGTGAGCACCTTTGAAAGCAAGTTTTAAAAGAAATGATTAATAAGTATTGTTTTTAAACTATTTCCACAAATATGTTTTTTGACAATACATGCGAAATGGGTCTCGCAACCTCACCTGCGAACCCACATGCAAAATAATTTCAAAACTATGTATTCTATTATTTTCAAACTCTGTTTTTAAAGCATAATCTGTTGGTTTTTGATTAATGACTGAGTTCGAATTGAACTCATCCACTCCTCTCTTACTTCTCAAGTAAATAGGTCGTGGATAGCATTGGTGGGGTCGACGATCTGGCGAGACACTTGATTGGATATTGGCGAACCTAAGAAATAGACGATGGATTTAGAATGTTATTTATAATGTTGACATAATTATTGAACAATTACTTAAGTTTAATTTTAAAGTTTTGACCTATTTTTGAGTTTAATTTTTATTATTCTGTGAACCATGACTTGGAGCATGTGTTTATGTTGTTAATAAATCGATATTATTCATGTATGAGTACTATTTTGTTTTACTTTAATATTTGTGAGACAATTATATGGCTGGTTATCATAACTTTTGACCCATGTATGTTTGCATAAATTACTTGCGTACCCTTGTAGTGATAGTTTTATTACATGCGAAACCCTGTATGATGCGAACCATATTTACATGCATACACTTGACTTTGTGAACCCTTATATGTGTCCGAACCCATGTTTTATGCGAACCCTACTAAAGTATGATTACCTTTGCATGCATGTTTTCCTTCAATTGCAAAGCCTGTTTATTACTAAAACCATGAAGTATGAAAACCTAAGCATGCATGGTATCTTTTGCGAAACATGTTTGATGCAAAGTAGGTTTATATATGGACATATTCTAATGCTTGCAAACTTAGGTATCTTGTGAACTGTAGTTACCTTGCGAACTCTTGTGTTATTAAGATAGGCGAACTTCTGTGGTGTTTAGTCATATGAACTTAGGCATGAACCTTTCTTGGATTATTTTTTAAGCTCGCATGTTTACTTCTTTATGTATAATTTCCATTGTTGTTTTTTTATTTAACATATTATTGTTATTTGTAAGTGGTGTGTTGGAGGTTAGGTTGGGAGTTAATGGAGAGTCACTTCGGTGGCTAATGTGGCACATCGGATTCGGGTCGAATCATCTTGGTCAGGTTTGGGGTGTTACACCTATTCCCACCCCTATGTATTTGCGAGTAAATTGTTGAACGATTTCATTCCGGTTGTTCTACCAGCCTTTAGTCGACCTTGACAATTTCACTAATGGTCTCGCCATCTCTAAGGATCCTACCCTTCTTTTACTTATAGTATTTCTTCACTTTATTCCTATCATGGTTTTCATTTCCAAACAACATGCCTTATTAAGGAGACCTTCTCGTTTTCTCACCTAAAGGTCCTTATCTTGACCCCATATGAATAGTTTGCCTTTCCCTCCACCGATATGACTAGCAAGATCTCACGCCACCTTGTAGGATTAAATCTTGTTTAGCTTAAATAGTGACCATATTACTTTCTTGTTAATCCACAATCATTTTATCTTGCCCTTCACCGTAACACATCTTCTTTCTACTGACCACTAAGGCATGATTCATGAGTTCTCTCTCTTACCCTCTGGATCCCATGGAATCTAATCATTGGGTGGATAACCTTACACCAGATCTCCCCCTTCAAAGAGGGATAGCCTCCACATACAAGTTTGCCACTTTAAGGTTTCCTCCTTTTTAGGGTCTTCATGTATCATTTGGGTTCTGCCTAACCCCTCCATTCCTTATGGATTAATCGACGTAATCTCCATCAATTACCATCTTGTAGGGTTTCCTGAACACTCTCTGAAAATCCTTAATGGCAAATCCTTATCCGCAGACCTTGGTTAAACCTTCATTTATAATCATCAATTGTGCTTCATTTCCTGTGTCTATTTCTAGCTGGGTTACCATCCTTTTTGCCCCTCGGGCTTCTATACTAACTATTCTGACGAAGTATTTCCACCTCCGTCTCTCTTTCTATTAAATGGTAGATTCCCTAGACCCGTTGCATAATTGATGCTTTCTCATACTTCTATTTTCCTTCCAACCCGTTTTTCCTTGCTCATGGGTTGTCCCATAATTACTATTCTGATTTTTCCCCCGTGTTATTGTCCAAGTGAATCTTTTGATGCCGCCATAGCTAAGCCAAGGTCTTACGTTGTAGGTTACACATATTTTGTCTTGGCATACTCATTCGTTGCCCTAGCCGCACTATGGTCTTACCTCCTAAATCCTCGTATTTACCGTCCCGGTGAACTACCCTGTGTTTAATGTCCCGTCAAACTATCTCATGTTTAATGTCCCGTCAGACTATCTTTGTTGTCGTAATGACTTTCAACTATGGTCTTACTTGTTCTACCGTCAAATTGTCTTTTGATACCATAGCATCTTTCAGCTATGGTCTTACTCAATGTAACCCCGTGTTTATCATTCCAACGGACTATAGCAGTGGCTTTAGTCCAACTATGGTCTTACACCTTATGTTTCACTGTGTTTATTTTCTTGGTAGAATACTAGGATGCCATAGTCCAACTATGGTTTTAGTTCTGTTTATTATGATGTCATAATGTCTTTCAGCTATGATCTTACTCATTTTAGGCTTATAGCCTTTGATTTGTTCCATGGCTTTGCCATGATCTGTACTCTTCACATTTCATTCCTTCCATTCCTCTATTTTACCATTCCTAACCTTGATGCTCGGACACTATAGTGTCCCCTCCACAAGGCCCGAAGCTTTGCTTATCATGGTTTGCACTCAACAATATCGTATGGCGGTATCAAATAAAATTACTCTCTCTCCCTTTTCCCTTTCCCAACTTCGTCTACCCTGACATTATTCCCGTTTCACACTATCATCGTACATATGCATCTCATGTATTTTCGCAGACCAATTAACATGGATTATGCCTACTGAGTTAAAAAGGCGGACACTCTTATATTCATGCAGACTTTCAACATGATCATTATTCTAGGGTTGGAGTGAAGAAACTCACCTGATGCCTCTTCTCCTTATCCGCTTAGCTTTTCTTGATGCCAGAGCTTCCATTTCTTCGAGTAGCTAAGTAAGACAACCAAATCATGTGTTAAACCTAGTGTTTTCACTTTAAACTAGCTTACTGGATTCTCCAATTTTCATATTGGAACCTCATGATTATCGCTCCATACAAAGTTCCCCTTAACTGTCTCTTCTTTGAAGCAACCCAGGAAGAAGATGAAGAAGAGAGGAAATTGAAACAAGATGGAGTTGAATCCTCCCCGAAAAGTCACTCCCCAACTATATATATAGCCCCTTGTGCGCAACTTTCCACCTCATCACAACCATTCATTCGTAATCATTTTTCTCCCCCACTAAGGGACCTATTGGTTCTAATCCAACTGAACGAGGCTTGGTTTTTAACCAAACTCCGTTTCGTTCCTAAAATTTCCTGATTTTTCAATAGAGACCGCCCGCTTACGATCTTTTCCAACCTAACCTCTAAAAAATCCTAATTTTTGGGTTAAAAAGATTTCGAGTGTGACAACTCTCCCACCCTAAAAAAAAATTCGTTCTTGAAATTTCCTTTCACGTTTGGCCTAAAAGGTGGACTTAGTAAATTTCTTCCTTATTTTTTCCATCTTATGGTTCATGGAAGTGATTTCTTTTCACCTTTTCAGGAACTTTCAACTCGGTCTTCCTTTCATATCTCCACTTCTTACTCACCGCACCCGATTTGCGGATCTCTCTATACTTCACAAAATATAGATACCGACTCATTTACGAGTATCTGACCATTCCGATGTTAGACTTATCCTAGTTCATAACTCCCTTTAAAACCAAAATTTGGCAAATGCTTTGTAATGAACACCGCCTGTTTGATGCCTCCTTATCTCAAAATTTGGCGAAAAATCCCGCGATCCCTAGATTTTCTTATATAATACCCTTGCCCATCTAACAGGTCAATTCCCTTTGTCATAAGACAACTAGATTTGCCCTCCAAAACGTTTTCATTTCTACCTGGGTAGAATACCAGGGCTACCACTCTGATTCTAGAGTCCTAATCCAATAGTAACAATGGCTTGTCTACCTTTTTTAGAAAGGGATATCATTGAATAGACCCGTGACTAGTCCTACTTTCATAAGGGTCAAACCCTAATGGGTAACAGTTGGCATATATTCCCGTTTTGGGAATCTTAAAGATTTCTTCCTTTTTCCAATACCACAGGTGGCTTCCTTGCATTAATGAGTTTGAAGGGTTCCTTACTGCCCATTAAATTTTCCATAATTTCAACTCTCTCCTCTAGTTATAAATGAACCAAATCGTTAAAGAAATTTCCACAATTTCTCATTTCTTGCTGATCATTTTGCCCTATGTTTCTCACCTATATTTTCCTTATCTAATTTCATTTCTAGAGTGTAGTTCTCTTGCGACTCCAAGGCTACAATTTCGAAAATAATCCCTGTACTTCTTGCCTCCTGAGCACGTTCACATGTGTGCATAAAACAAATGATTTTATTAAACAATTTTAAAGCATAGTTTTATTGCAAGCGTACAAGTCAATTGTAATATTTGTAGTGTTACAATGGAACACCAAAGTATTCGAAGGATTGAACCCAAAGGATATGGCGATTGAGTGATAAATAGCATACACTATGGAGTCTAATCAACTACTGATACGATTTTATACGACAAACCATAATAAGAAAATTTTGCAAGAAAATTAAATATGCTAATCTAGGGTTTAAGTCGTAACGAGTACAAAATAAGAAATTAACCAATAAATGACTAATAGTGGTTGGTTGATTTCGATATGGTTCGCCGGTCCTCGAACAAGGGACTTAAATTGCTTAAATTACTAAGTGGCTCCATTTTATCTTTCAATCTTAATTTTAATGACTTAGATGAATTAATCTGATTTATCTCTTGATCTTATCGGTTAATCTGGGAATAATGAATGGGTGCGCAACAAGATTACCTCTTGGTCTCACTTGCCTGGATATTCCCTTAGGGGTGAGACTTCCTAAGTTTTTAGGTCTATTCAATTTAGTCTAATTTATTACGATTTAATGTTTTGTCCAAAAATGAACTTACCCACATCTCCATGAACCAACCCTCTTTTAGGTTTAGCTACTCATGCTGAAAATAAAGAGAATGAACACGGAAATGAAAAGCAAATAAACCATTAATGTAAAACTTAAGAAAAATATAAAATTTTAGATTTTTATGCAAGAAAACTTAAAGAACATGAAACTAAAGGCATTCAATAAGAAAATCTAAAGCATTAAACATAAAAGGAACAAATTTTAGCTGATTAAAAGTAAAAGAAACTGAAATACATTAAACTAAAGCAAGAAATGTCTGACAACCAAGGTACAGGGGCTGGAAGTGTACTGTCCTCTACCCGACTCGAACCATTGGGTCCAAATCTTTGGTGTTACATCACAATACTTAACAAAATTTTAAAACAACTTTCTTGAACTCTTGACTTAAAATGTTTTTCTTATTATTTTATCTAAATTTTCTTTATTTAAGAAGCAAAGAAGTAATTAAAATAGTATAATACATGACACTTATCATAATTCATTACAACACAAAAAATTGTTAAAGATCGACTCTTTAATGTGAGGGTCTACTATACGCCACTCTCCAAAGTTGTCCACTATATGCATAATGACCAGTTCGCCATATTCTTGGCACACTCCTGATATTGTCCCTCCTGACGTACCCTCTCATATAACGACACCTGAAACATAAACATGATGTTTTTAAGTTTTACAAACTTAGTGAGTTTAAATATAAAATACCTTTAAACAGTTCTTGTTGAAGTTTTCATCCTAATTATTTGAATGACCCATTTCTGCCTTTGGCGGATACCTTTTCATCGTTGAATAAATATACATACTTATATGCCTCTTGTCGTTCTTTACTTATTAGTTTTTACTTATTATTTTTCACTTACTATACGATTGATTCCAACACTTACCAGACGTACTGTAACACCCCTAACCCGTATCCGTCGCCAAAATAAGGTTACGGAGCATTACCATAAAAACGTAACTTATAATCATTTATTTCTAAACATTTCATAAATCATATCATAGTTAACATGCATATCGTCCCTTATTTGAGCCCTCAAGGCCTAAGAAACACTTTAAAAACGATTTGGGACTAAATCGGAAACATATGAAATCTTAAGGAAAAAGTTAGAGAAATTCGCACTGTAGGGGTCACACGGTTGAGACACATGCCCGTGTATCATGCCGTGTGGGCATTCGAAGTAGGGACACACGGTCGTGTCCCAGCCCGTGTCTGTGCCCATGTAACTCTTTGACTTGAGTCACACGGCCAAGCCACATGCCCGTGTGCCAGTCCATATAACACTCAAAATGCAACCTTTAAAACCTTTAGGGGACACATGGCCATGTGTCACACACGGTTGAGAGACACGCCCCTGTCTTAGGCCGTGTGGACAAAAATAGGCCAAATTCAAGTACACACCTACAAGCCATTTGCACATTCAATCAAATCTTAAAACATGCATAATAAGACCAATTCAAAAGGTCATTTATCCAGGCAACCAATATGCAAAAAGGCACATCAAACACAATGTATCAAATATACCTAAACATGTGCATATTTAACCATTCATCAACTGACTTATTTTCAATACCAAATCATATCACAATTGACACATTTCAACTATACCATACTAGATTCATGCCATGTCAAAGTACTATTACCATTTGGACCATTTATCACATGCATCGAAACGATATAAATGACACAAATCTAGCCATTTCCAAATGGTACCAACAACCAACATATATGCATACCATATTTCAAGCATGCACATATATTCAAAACCTTTCCAAATCATACTATAACTTGACAATGTTGAGGTCAATTCATTACCTACTATTTTGGCCACTCAAACATGCATTAACACATTGTCAAAATGACACATATCAATAAGGCATCAAAAGTACTAAGGTTACATCAACCAAAATGACATATACATGCCAAACTCATCAACTATTATAAACCACAAGTCCACCTATACATGCCATTATAACCTTGCTCAAGACATCAAAATCTACCAATTTAATCTCTAGATAGTGTGATAGGTCTCTTACAAGCTTTCAAATTGATCGAGCTTCCTATAATTTGAAGGATTCCCTTGGCACAGACCAAAGATTGGTCGGCTAATTGCAAGGTGACTGTCATTTTCTTAAGTTCCCCAAAACCTAACCTTCTATTAATAGACAATGGCATGAGGTTAATGCTTGCCCCTAGATCACATAGGGCTTTCCAGAAACTAACTCCTCCTATCTTTATTGTGATGGTGAAGCTACCGGGATCCTTAAGCTTGGGAGAAACTCTTCTAGACACTACCGTGCTGTATTCCTCATTAAGAGTTATTTGCTCTCCTATCCCTTTTTTCTTTCTACGAGGCATGAAATCCCTAAAGAACTTGGCATATTTGGGCATTTTCTAAAGGAGCTCTAACAAGGGGAGGTTCACATTCAAGGCCTTAATATATTGAGGAATTGCAAGAATTCCTCACTCTCTTTCTTCTTCTTCTCTTCAAAATGTGAAGGAAATGGTATGGGCTTTGGGCTTGGTGGTGGTAAAACGATTTTACCGTCTGGTTTAACTTGTGTAAGCTTACTCTCAGGTCCTTCCTTCTTTCCCACCCCATCTCTAGCACTAGAAGTGCTAGTTCTCTCATTCTTCTCACTAACTTCTGTCTCCCACAATTTGGTCGGATAGCTTCTTTAACCATAGTCGCGGATCTAAGGGTGACTGCCTTGTCATGCACTTTTCCTTCCCTCTTTGGATTAGGTTTGGTATTATGGGTATGCTAAAGGCTAATTTGTTTGCAACAATTACAAGACTTGGTCTAATTGACCACGAATTTGATGCACATCGGCTTGCACTACATGCAAGCATCCCTCTACCTTACTTATACTAATCAACAATGGAAGGTCACTACTATATGTTGGTTTGGCTCTTGATCTAGGGGTGCCCTAAAAAGTAACGAAGGTTGATACGGTGCATTGGGTTTTAGAGGATCAAGGTTTTGGTTCCTTTGATTGGGAGGTCCCCCTTGGTTCCTTCTCCACCTAAGGTTAGGATGGTTACGACATCTCAGATTATAGGTGTTGGAGTAAGGGTTATATAATCTATTCCTCATATAGTTAACCTCTATATGGTAGCTCTAATTAGCATTCCCCTACATGGCACTTTCACTATCATGTCATGCATTAGAATAGGCTAGATTCGGTTAAATTTGGACTTGAGCCTTGGCCAGACTCATCTTCAATTGTTTAAGCCCTTAGAGGACTTATTGATACTTGTCCTCGCTACCGATAGCATACACTATCGATTGCTTGGCTCTATATGTGAATTACTTAGCTAACCACGTGTAAGAGTTCATCGCCATGTCTTAGGTAAGTTGGGCAAGCCTTGGCGTATGTCTTCGACATAAATGCTCCCATAGATGCTCCGTCAAGACTAGAGCACAAGTTTTTGTCAAGCTTATTATAGAAAACTTAAAGTTGCAGCCAATCTTGCAAGCCATGATATGGACATTTGAGTAGCATAAGCTTAAAGCACTCCCATGTATAGTGACTCGCCTTCCAATTGCAAATTTTTTTAATATCTATACGAAGCTTCATTGTCTTGCTTGGAGGAAAGTATTTTGCCAAGAATTTGCTCGCTAGCTGGTCCCAAGTGTTGATAGAATCTACCAGTTGTGAATCTAACCACATTAAAGCATCATCAGTAAGAGAGAAAGGGAATAACCAAAGAAGGATATCGTCATCGGATAACCCGTTATATTTAAAGGTATCACAAATGGTTAGAAATATTTTTAGATGTTGGTTCGGATCCTCATTCATTGACTCTCGAAATGGAAGGTTCACTTGTATTATTTGGATCATTTTTGGTTTGATTTCAAATTTATTAGCATTAATTGTTGGGCAATTATTGCTACCTCGAGCAACATAAAAGTTTGGCATCGCGTAGCTGCGCAAAGTTAGTTGCTCCATGGGTGGGTGTGGTGGTTGTTGAATCTCTACTTGTGGATCTTCGATAGGCTTATCTCTTTTTAGAGGTGGGACGTCTCTAGGATATTGCACCCTCCTAACGTGTCTGATGACACGTTCTGGTTCCAGCTCAAATGGTAGGACACTGTTACCGATCCGATTCATACAACGCCTCCTACAAGCACCAAAGAGTGAAGAAAATTAACTAAAAAATACAAATGAAATAAAAACAAATAAAAACAAAGTCGTATCTATAAATCCTACTTTTCTAGTTATCTCTACGTAACATGTACACTAAAAATTACTCAATCTTACGTCATTTCCTCAGCAATTGTGCCAACAACTTTGACCGCGTTTGCACGTGCGCATAAAACAATTAATTTTATAAAACAATTTTAAAGCGCAATTTTACTACAAGTGTACAGGTTTGTTGTAATATTTATAGTGTTACAATGGAACACCAAATTATTCCAAGGATCGAACCTAAAGGAGATGACGATTGAGTAATAAATAACATACACTATAGAGTCTAAGTGGATACTGAAACGATTTTATAGTACGACAAATCATAACAATAAAATTTTGTAAAAAAATAAATATGCTAATCTAGGGACTAATTTCAATGAGTACAAAAATAAGAAATTAACCAATAAATGACTAACGGTGGTTGGTTGATTTCGATGTGGTTCGTCGGCCCTCGAACAAAGGACTTAAATCGCTTAAATTACTAAGTGGCTCCATTTTATCTTTTGATCTCAATTTTATCGGCTTAGACGAATTAATCTGATTTATCTCTCGATCTCACTGGTTAATCTGGGACAAATGAATGGGTGTGCAACAAGATTACCTCTCGGCCTCTCTTGCCTGGATATTTCCTTAGGGGCATCACTTCCAAGGCTTTTAGGTCTATTTGATTTAGTCCAACTTATTATGATTTAATCCTTTGTCAAAAAATCAGCTTACCTAGATCTCCATAAACCAACCCCCTTTTATGTTTAGCTGCTCATGCTGAAAATAAAGAGAATGAACATGAAAATGAAAAGCAAAGAAACCATTAAAGTAAAGATTAAGAAAAATATAAATGTCTGGATTTTTATGCAAGAAAACTTAAATAACATGAAACTAAAGGCATTCAACAAGAAAATCTACAACATTTAAACATAAAAGGAACAAACTTTAGCTGATTGAAAGTAAAAGAAACTAAAATACACTAAACTAAAGCTAGAAATGTTTAACAACCAAGGTATATGGACTGAAAGTGTAAATAAATGAAAGCTATAGTGATAACTAACTTAACTAACACAAAGAACATCAAGAACAAGAAGTAAATACAGAAAAATAAACTCTAAAACTAAGAAAGGAGAAGAGAATATAAACCCTAGAAAAAGTGCAGAAAAACTAAGAGAAAACATAGAGAAAACTAAGGCTAAAGCTAAGCTAATGTGTGACTCTGTCCTCCTCAACCAAATTTGTTATTTTAGGTTGAATTCTGATGAATTTTTATTCCTAAAATTGCCTTTACATAGGCCTTAGGTGACTAGTGGACCGGATGGACAAAGACTACCCTTTTTGTCCAATTTTGTCCCCCTTAGGATTTTGGTTTCGCGATACCCAAAAAAGGATATCGTGAAACCTTGGACAATTTCAAACCTTGGGGTCTTCTTTGAAGGGTGGATATCGCAATACCACTAAACGGTGGTCTTTAATCTTCCCTAATGTTGGAAGTATCGCAATTTCAAGGTGTGCATATCGCGATACCCTTTCCTTTGGTGTCATTTTCGCTCGTTTTCAACCTCCAACATGTCCCTACACCATTCAAACTATATTTCATTATGTTAAAACAATTGTATTACCTATTACATAATCTTCAAAACAATCTAAATTTCTAAACAAGGTTTGTTGTCCACTTTACAGACTTCGAGGAATCTAAAACTAATACAATGTTATCACCCTCTAGGAGAGTTTTCCCTAAGGTGACCCCTAACCAATGTGCATGATTCTTTTCTTTGAAGCTCACTGACTCATCTCGATCTAGCCTAGCCCTTCCTTAACTTCCTTTGTAACACCCCTAACCCATCTCCATCGTCAGATTAGGGTTACAGAACATTACCATACAATAAAAAACATTTAACATCATAATATTTAAATAAATTACACATATCATAATCCATTCAATCACATGCATTTTGTCCCTAAATCAAGCCTTCGAGGCCCTAAAAATAGCTTCGAGGCAATTCGAGACTAATTTCAAACAAATCGGAAAGTTTAGTAAAAATTAGCAAAAATTGAAAACATGGGTCACATGGCCGTATGGCTAGGTCGTGTGACATCACCCCAGGCCATGTAACTTTCAAACAAGGGACACACTACCGTGTCCCAGCCCGTGTCCTCACCCGTGTAACTCACTAAGATACCCCACAAGCTCGTGTGCTAGGCCATGTGCTAAGCCATGTAACTTTTTGAGTTGTCGCACACGCCCATCTGCCAGGCCGTGTGTTAGGCCATGTAACTCACTGACTTGGAACCCTAAGAAGTCTCAAATGACACACGGCTGTGTCGCCAGGCCGTGTGTGTCACACGGCAGTGTGATAGCTCGTGTCTCAGGCCGTGTGAACCCAAAATTCACCTAAAATCAAGCCATTTCATAACAAAACTATGTATAAATATACAATCCAATTGGGCACACTTTCAAGGGACCTAAACATCATTCAAATACACATAACCAAGCCATTCCAAACAACCTATTTCACCTAACAAATATGCCAATCAAAGGCACCACAATTGCATCCAAAAATTACTTACCTTAACATGTCAATATTGCCACATTTCAAGCATACAAACCTAATCCAAATAGGTACTAAAACATTTCAAGACGGATTCAAAAACATAAAAATATTAAAAATGGGATCGAAATCACTTACCAAGCAAGCATCTAAGTTGGCCGAACCTCAAAACCCTAAAATGGCTACCCTTTCCTTCAATTTTCGGTTGAAACCAAGAAGAAATGAAGAAGATGACACATTTTTTTAGTTTAATTTAACTTTAATTACTAATTTACTATTTTACCCTTAATAATATAACTTAATACTAACATAATTGTGTCCAAATTTGTCCACTAACATCAAGGATGGTATATTTACTATCTTAGTCCATTAGTTTAAGGTTTCATAGCCATTTGACCCCTTTAACTAATAGAACTCAACTTTTTCACCTTTTACGATATAGTCCTTTTCACTTAATTAACTACTTAAACATCAAAATTTCTTAACGAAATTTTAATACAACCTTAATATAATCTCATAAATATTAAATAAATAATAAAATAATAATTTACTCGTCAGATTTGTGGTCCCAAAACCACTATTTCTGACATCACTAAAAACAGGCTATTACATCTTTGCTCTACGAACCTTGTTACCACAGGTCAATCGTTTGTAAGTTCAGATGAACTTAGTGAGTTTCCTTATTCACATACATACCACAGTTTTCCAGTGATTGAATAAGTAAATACTTAAAAATAAGCAATAATAATACAACAACTCCCTGTTTGTTGAGAAGTTTATTTCAAGTTATTATAATGAACTTGTTCCTATTCTTGCCGTTATCCACTGACAAGTAAATTGTTGAATGATTTCCTTTCGATCATTCTACTACCCTTCAATTAGCCTTGACATTTTCACTAATGGTCCCACCATTTTTGTGGATCCTAACCATTCTTTTACTTTTAGTCTTTCTTCACTTTATTCCTACCGTGGTTTTCATTTCCAAACAACATGCCTTATTAAGGCGACCTTTCCGTTTTCTCGATTAAAGGTCCTTGTCTTAACCCTGTATGACTAGTTTGCCTTTCCCTCCATTAGTATGACTAGCAAGTTTTCACGCCACCCTGGAGGATTAAATCCTACTTAACTTAAATAGCAACCGAATTACTGTTTAAAAATTGAGTTTGGAAAATTCAGTGGAAAATAAATTTAGGGAAAAACCAGAGTTTTAAAAAGAATTATCAAAACACTTAATCAAAATTGTATCTTTTTTATTCGACTAGGATGAACACTTCGACCGAGTAGTCTTCTTTGCTATCCTTAAGCTCATGTCTTCTGAGTGTGGGCTCACTTCGAATTAGAAAATTTTTAACAAAAATTACCAGTGGGGTAATTTCACAATTTCTCTGAATTTTTGGGTCAAGTTGTAAATAAGAAAAATATCTCTAGAAATTTTCTAAAATAATTTCTTCAAAGAATT
>CM025145.1:15020438-15039600 GCA_013467495.1 Gossypium gossypioides | reverse complement strand
ATGCAAGGTTTAATTATAGTTAATGAAAATTGTTCAAAATTTTTTTGTTACATTCGATGCTTAATTCTTGAATAATGTAAATTAGCAATGAATAAGTTGGATAAATTTGACAGAAGGTTGTAGCTTCAATTTTTTGATGAATCGATTAGGTTGCATAAGTAATGAATGACTGCTATCATTCTTTAAATCTTGAATGAATCTACTTTGTACAGCTGCTTATATATGTATATATAGTTATAAAGTAGAGACACTCCAAAGTGGGTGTAGGATGGAATGTTATAAAAGGAACACTCCAATACAAGCGTTAGAAAAATCAATTTGGCCAAAGGTTGTCGCTGTATGAATGTGTGTCGATGCAATTACGTACTCCTAGGGGGTTTGTTGCATCCCATTGTTGCTTCTCACAAACAAGGGTACAGTAATGCAATGATATCCCTTATTCCAAAAAAATGTATATATATACTTAGTATTATACAATAAATGTTGTAATGGTAAATAGAACTTAGGGTTTGAAGCATGATGCTAGCATTGATGAAGTTGCAACCTTATTCATTCATGCTTATGAATTGTCGACGTAATAGTCTTTCATCTGACTGTGATTCATCCATTGGGAATTTAGAGGGTTCAAGTCGCTAGAATGATCATTTGCCTTAGTAAATTTTTTTGTAGCCTTGATAGTTTCTATTTTACTTTAGGACAAGTAAAAATTTAAGTTTGAGGGGTCTGATAGAACTAGAAAGAACATAGGTTTTCCCCCTACTTATTGGTTAAATTATTCCCATTTAGTTATACCTAGCATACATTTTAGCATTTTCAGTTTAGTAAATTACTTTTATAACTTAGTGAATCGTAGCCTATTTTATCATTAATTTTCCTATCTTATTGCATTAATGTCACTGCATAAGTTGATTCCAAATTGCGTCCAAAATTGTTGTCGTACCTAACAGCTATTTAGATAAGAACTAAAATTGTGTGAGCTATCCAATCTGGTATAACCAACCTATACGAACAAGGACAGAATAATTTTAGGGAAAGGACACCTGTACTACGGAGGATGACATAAAACGTGGACATGAGAAGAAAAAAAGGCCTTCTTGAGTTTTTTTTCTCTCCATCATCATCTTCATTATCCGGCCTTGGAGCTTGCGGCCATGGCAGGTTAAACCTCTCATGGGTGAGCCGACGTGAAAACCAGATGCAGACTAGCTTCTGACTAGGAGACCTAAGTGCGCGAGAAGAGGGAATAAAGAGATTTTGTCAAGTTGTCTAGAGATAGTATTCTCTTTTCGATTCTTTCTTATTTCTTTTTAAATGCTAGTGGTTACTCTCTGATTTTTTATTGTATGGAAGTACTGATGAATTCTTGGTGAAATTTTATCTTATGTAATCTTGCTTTTATTGCTTTATCCTGGGGTTTGAATGTTTTTTAACACGAAAGTGTTATTGCAGCCACTGACACTGGAAAGTGTAGTGACAGTTTGAGCCAACAAGCATTACAATAGAAGTTGAGTGAGGATTAGAGGAATTTAGTCCACTTGTTCTTAATAGTGTCATACTGCCATCATCAGAAGGTGATGTTAATATGCGTGGTTAAGTCTGAGATTAAATAGAGGAGTAACGCTGAGTAAGATATAAATTGAATTTTAGTGCATCGACAATCACCTATACTTTTATACCTTGTGAGCACCTAGCATTCTGCTGAAGATTCATGTTGGGGATCCCAGTTTATCATCATCATATTTTATTTTATTATTTTTAAAGTTATTGCATCGACAACTATCCTCACATTTCATCTCGTTTATATCTAGTTATTGTACAAACATTAATAGACAAAAGACACCCATCCTTGTGGGATCAAATCTGACAAACACACATCTGTCTTCTATACTTGCATCGATAGTGTACACTTGCACATTATTACTGTGACTTTAAACAACCGATCAAGTTTTTGGCACCGTTGTTGGGGATCGAACCCGGGTACCTGCATGATAGGAAGGAATACTCACCACTATACTACAACGACAACTAAAAAAGAACTATTTGTTATTGTCTTTGCTTTTGATAAATTTGTTCTTATCTTGTTGGTACTAAAGTGATAGTGTTTATGGATCATTCGACAATTAAATATTTTCTGGCAAAGAAAGATGCTAAGTTATGATTGATCCGATGAGGCTTTTACTTCAAGAATTTGATCTTGAGATCCACGATAGGAAAAGGGTTGAAAATTAGGTTACAGACTATTTGTCAAGATTGAAACAAGAAGAAGAATCTCGCTCCTCTATTCCTATTAATGAATATTTTCTGAATGAGCATATCTTTGAGGTACTTCCTTGGTTTGCTGATTTTGCTAACTTTTTGGTCAGTGGAATAATGCCGCCCAAAATGTCAAATTAAAAAACAAAGCAATTCCTTCATGATACAAGTTATTATTTCTAGGAAGACCCATTTTTGTTTAAACAATGTACAGATCAAATGATCAAAAAGTGTGCAACGGAGAGTGAGGTAGTTGATATCCTTTATCACTATCATTTGTCCCCAGGTAGGGGACATTTTGGGTGTTTACGCACTATAGCTAAAGTGTTGCAAGCTAAGATTTATTGGCCGACTTTATTTAAGGATGCGTACACCTATGTGAAAAATTGTGACTAGTGCCAATAAGTTGGAAATATATCAAGGAGGAACGAGATGCCTTTGAGTAATATCCTTAAAGTAGAATTATTTGATGTATGAGGCATTGAATTTTTGGGTCAATTTCCCCCTTATATAGTAATAAGTACATTTTGGTAGTTGTTGATTACACGTCCAAATGGGTAAAGGCCGAGGCATATCCGATAAACAATGGCAAGGTGGTCATGCATTTTCCTACATAAGCATGTATTCACTAGGTTCAGGACTTTGAGGGTTATAATTAGCGACGAGGGATCTCACTTTGTGAATAAGTGATTGATTTGTTACTTGATAAATATGATGTGAAGCACAAGGTTGCTACGGCTTACCATCCGCAGACAAATGGGCAAGCTAAGTTGGCAAACAAAGAAATAAAAGTTATACTTGAAAAAGTGGTGTGTTCAAATCATAAAGATTGGTCCAGAAGACTTGACGATGCTCAATGGGCCTACCAAACTACATTCAAGACTCCTTTAGGTATGTCACCATATTGATTAGTGTTTGGAAAAGTTTGTCATTTACCAATGGAGCTTGAGGCATAGACCTTGTTGGGCTCTTAAGCAATTCAACCTGTATTTGAAGCATGCTAGTGCAAAACGGATGTTGCAACTCAATGAATTATAAGAAATGCGACTCTTATCTTATGAAAATTCAAAAATATACAAAGAGAAAACAAAGAGATGGCAAGACAAGCACATCCAACCCTGTGTATTCAAAGTAGGCCAACGAGTCCTATTGCTCAACTCCAGACTGAGGTTATTTCCTGGGAAGTTAAAGTATCGGTGGTCCAAACCTTTCACTATCAACCAAGTATTACCATATGGAGTGGTTGAGCCGTAAGATGGTAAGGGAGGCATGTTTAAGGCAAATGGTCAAGATTTAAAACATTATTGGGGTCGTTTAGTTCAACGAAGTAAAAATTTACTCACTCTACTTGAACCATAAGATTTTTATGATGGGCGGCTGCTATCTTTCGAAAGATATATTTTTATGAGCTGCAAGGAATAAATAAATGAATAAATATAAAAAAGGGGGTTTTGAAATGGAAAGAGATAGATTTGTTTTTCACCTAAGTACTAATCTTTTGTTTTGTTAGTTTCCTTTCCTATTATAGGTATTATCGTTGTCGCTCTCGTTCCATCACTCCAACTCAGTCGCTATTGATCTAGTGCAATAACCCACAAACCACCATCGGTCATCGGTTAGGATCATTCCCGTGTCAAAACACGACCACTACACCTCACATTTTCCCAAAACTCGATTGACATCCCTTGAACCAACCGTTGTCGTTGGTCAAATCCACCATGACCAACTCACCATCATTCAACAATTCATCATCGACAGTGCACCTCCTCCAAGCACCACCTACAATATTCCTCTCATCTACCAACGCAATCCATTGTTCCTTACCCCCATCGGATGTTCACGTAACAAGGTGTTTCTCGACTGCTCACTAAGTGTTCACATAAATGTTGTGCTAGTGATTGCCAAATTTGAAGTCGTATACCTATTGTTCGATCACTCAAAATCTGTTAAGACCTCAGGTACAATACTACTCTTTAATTTTTAGGCTCCTGGCAGCAGGCTAACCATCATAGGAACACAACATGTCTCGTAAAAGAAAGCGCTCAGCCATTCAATCTGATAGTTTACAAGCATGGTTCCATAGTGATGAAGTAAGAGGGAGGTTCAATTCTTTCTTCAAGAATCAATCGATGCTTTCAAATAAAGGATTTAGATTGATGAGCAATTATAGTGCTACTTTGCCACTACTCATTCAGAAAATAGTAGACAAGTTGAGATGGAAGCTGTTATTTTATGTCAGATCACCATCAGATGTTGATATAGTTCAGGGATTTTATACAAATCTGACTCCATCCATTGCATCAGAGATCCATGTTCGAGAAAAGAAGGTATCTCTAACTTTGACAACTATTAAAGATTTATTTGAACTGCCTAACATCGGCGAATATGATTATTCCACCACGCTGTTACTTAGAGGTACTAAGGAAAATAACAGTTCCTGGAACTGAATGGATAGTTTTGAAGCAAGGTAATCATTCTTACTGAAGGGAATTTCTAACCCCAATAGCTAAGGTATGGCTCTAATTTATTTGATCGAGTCTAATGTCTATAACTCATGGTTCTACTATTTCTATAGAACTTATGTTCCTATTTTATGCCATTGTCGCTGAAAGGTTTATCAATGTGGGGAGAATAATCCTCAAGGAGATTCGATAATGTGTAGTAAAACGAATAGGGTGCCCATATTTCCCATCGCTTATCACATTATTATGTCCAGAAACCCAAGTATTGATGTGAAAAACTTTGGAAAAACTTTATAAAAAAGGTACAATTACTATAGGTGATATTACTAGAGTAATGGGTGGTGTTACTTGACAGAAGAAAATAGAACTGATTGATGATCCAGACATGGTGGAATTGATAGATAAAGACATGACAAAACTGATTTATGATCATGTCATAGCGGAACCAACTGATTATCCTGACTTAGCAGAACAGACCGAACTGACTAGTGATCTAGGTTTGACCAATCTGACACCTAGAGTTCCATTGTCCAGCACCATTGCACAGTAAGATCAATCAGCCATCATGAACATGTTGCAGAACATGCATCGAAAATAGCAAGCTTACTGGAGATATGAAAAAATGTTTTAAAATTGATGGAGTAACTGGCTATGAAGACAGTTATGTCGAAATGGAAACAATGTCGGATAGCGATGATTCTGCAAGTAATTGATGGAGTTTTTCTTTTATTTCTTTCATGTTTTAAAATTCTTTTAACTATAATTACTTTTTATATTTTTATTTTTTTGCTATCACACCCCAATATTGGGCCTAGAAGTTTCGAGGGCAAATTGAGAATTTTGGCTTAGAGTAGATTTGGAAAATTCTAAAGTGGGGTAACCCAAAATTATTTTCGATCATAAATTTTGAAAAATTAAATCAATTTATGAAAATAAGGTTGAAAAGATATTTAATTTTAAAATAAGGACTCTTTTGTAAAAGGGTTTGAATTAGGAGTACCATTAAGGTAAATATCCCAAACTTTTAAAAATACCTTATTTTCTCCGTCCATCTATATTAAACTCATGATACTTCTTCTTCATTTTTTTGTTGTTTTTTTCCTTTGCTCTCCCAAACCTTAATCACTCAACTTTATTTTACAAACTTCATTCCTTTGATTTCTATCATCACTCAAGCCATAAATCTCTATAGAATTTAAACAAAAACACCCAAAGCACTATTGATTTTGTCATCTTTCAAGTTTGTGGGCTTTTTGAATTTTTGAATAAACCTCATTTTTTCATCCATCAAGGTAATAATTCGTCTTTCTATTAGTTTTAAATGTTATCTAGTCTTTTAAATAGATTTTTTACCCATTAAATCAAATGTTTTTAATAAAAGCCAAAAATTGAGTCATTAATCGTGGATTTTGGGACTTTGAATAAAAACAAGGTTTCAAAGTGTTTTTCCATTAGTTTTGATGTGATTGGAAGGTTTTTAAACATTCTTTAAAGTTTTTTTTAAAGAATTCCAACATTTTAATAAATTTTCGTGAAAATTGTCATTTTATGTTGAAATTTCAGATCCATGAATCTGTATAGTTTTGAGTAGTTTGAAGGCTGATAATTATTCTTAAATGTGTAATTAGATTATTGGAATAGATTATAGGCAATGGGAATGACTAAAGAATAAGATATTTAAGTTTGAAGTTTGTTAGTTGAATTTTTAGTTTCATGAGAAATATAGCTTAGGCTTGCATTTTTGGTTGGTTTAGGCGAGTCTTTGGCTGCTAATTGATGGTGTATGTTGTGTGGTTATTATGTGTGAAGCATCAGAATCGTTGGAGACTTCTACGAGCTAGGCCAAAGGAATGAAAAGATAATTTAAGCTTTCGGCAATTAGGCAAAAGCGTGATCAGTGAGTGTTTGGAATCGCTACTTGTAGACACGATTCATAATGTTAATTGGGAGCTTATGAATGGCCTAAACCCTATCCTATGTTCTGAGTGTAAGCTTTCTATTTCCCTTATTTTATTTTGGCAAATTATGTGATTATGTGAATAATTGTGGATTTATTATTATGCGATATTGTGTTATGAGATATGTGTGATGACTATTATGAATAGTGTTGTGTTGTGGACATGATATACATGTCAAATGACAGTAATAATGATATGCTAATAATTTAAATATGTAACGAAATTTCAGTAAGTAGATATGTGTTGAATTGTGGAATGTGATATTATTATGACAGGTAATATGTGAGAATACTTGTATGTGATACATGATGTACTGATTTTAATGCACATATATGTGGTCAGATATGTGATGGATAGATAAGCATTATGTGGCACTTAAAATGCAATTAAATGTGAATTTGATAAGCATGCATTGTGTACAAGTTTGTGATCTAAATTGATGAATATGATTAGAGATGATGTGCATTAAATCATTAATTAAAATTGTGTAATTGTGGATATTTTGGCCTTGTGATCTCTTGCAACCGTTGGATATAGTTGGCATGCCATAAGATTGTGGGTACTCACCCTTGTGTTTTGTGATTTGGTCATTGAGGCTCCGGAACAGTTTGGAGAGATAATGGAACATGAGCCAAGCTCCATTCACCGGGTATGATGGTGTGTTGGATAGTGTTAGCTAAATGCTACGCTTTGGGATATATTCAACTCTACGAGTCATTTGGTGTGTTGGAGATCCGTGTATCCGATGCGTGGTGATAAAGTCTACTTTTATGTTTCATAGCCTTAGGTGTCAAATTATCGTTTAAATGTGATCTTATATATTGTGATAATATGATGTAAGATGGATGCATAAACATGTGAAAAATATGCTAAATAAGTTTATTTAAGTTTCATGAAAATGTTAGTATGTTCCCGTAGTAAATTGTCTATGTAATTGTGGTTTGGGTCGTTTTCATTTAACTTGTGAATGCATGTGAATATATAAACTAGAATTGTGAATTACTAAAGCTTGTATATGTTGTTAGTCTTGACGAATTATTGTAAAATGAATTATTTGTATATAAGTTGAGTGTAGTTATACGTAAGAGTATATGTTAGTTTTATAATTTAATGAAGCTTGAATATGTTATTGTGACTTGGTTAGAATATGGTTGTGAATGTGTTATAACATGCTTTTGTTTAACCTTTGATGTTGTGTATACATTGTGGTTACTCCAACATTCACTGAGCTTGTTTAAGCTCACCCATTCTCTCTAACCATTGCAGATATTTAGTGTTTGTGGTGTAAGCGGTGAGGGGATACCAAGGAAGTGATCCAATTTAGGCTTTAGTATTTGAGTAGGTGGTATTAGTATTATTCTTTGAACTATGGGGAGAAGGCAATGTGGTTAGACTTTGATCGATTATTATTGTGGTCCTTATGAAATTTTATAGGTTTAGTTTCTAGCACTTTTTATGGATCTTATAATTATTTCATTGGTATTGTTTTGGTTTGAATATTTTCTATTTTGAAGTGTCATGAACTGTATGTATGGTCAATGGATGTTGAATAATGTGGTAGATTTGTTGCATAAATATTGCCATGATATTTTGGATGTTTTCATAGCTTATTTTCTCTTAGGATTTATGGACTTGGAACTTGTTATGTTGATTCCTTGCTTGGACATGTTTTCGATGAATGAACTATTATTATGGTCGTTTTGACGATGGTTTGATGAGCTAAAATTTGCATGTTGAATAGTTATTAGTTAGAATGTACTATGTCTTAAACTGCTATATTTTTGTTTTCTGGAGCAAGGGTATCAATATTTCGGTTTTAAAGTCAATACCTCCATGATTTTTGAAAGTATAGGTAGCCAGTAGTGTATCGATACCATATCACAAGTATCGATACTCAATGTAATAAAACCAATACTTTTTGAAATGTACCGATATTTTTTGAGTTTTAATTTTTAAGCAAGAAACAGAAAGTTGTTTTGGTATCAATTTTCCAAGTGGTATCAATACCATATAAGAAAATTATCGATACCCTAGTTTCAGTATCGATACCTAGGTGAATTGTATTGAAATTTTGTTGAATGATTCATATGCATGTTGTAATTGCGTAATAAGCTCGATTGATGTTTGTATGGCTTAATTTAACGTTGCTTTGAGTATTCGTGACATAAGAAATCTATATATGTTTAAGATTAATAATGTGATATTAATCGTATGTTCGATGAGATGTTTGGCCATGATTGTTAATGAGACGGTGGTGTGACATCCTAATAATCGGGCTTAGCGTCCAGGCCAAGTATAGGGTGTTACATTCGCACAATAAACTTTAGTTGCAATTATGAATAACAATGTTAAAACTTGCTATTCATTTTTGTTTTATCTGATATATGATTTTCAGTAATGAGGACATTACTTCTCATTAGTGGGGAGAGGGACTGTGCCGTAATCTAAAGGGTGTTTTGATAAATTATTTTTGTTGAAAGTTGATTCTTCCATGGAGGTGTTTTAAGCGAAAGGTTGCTCAATATTTAATTTTTTTCACAATAATGTAGTTCTAGTGTATGCATAAATCCTTATTGTTTCAAGTATTTTTATGTTAACTGAATTATGATGTGATTGCAGATCTTAGTGATTTTATATAAGGTCAACAATGAAAATTTTAAATTCCTATGAAAAAATTAAGCATGCATGAAGGTTTAAGTCTTTAGAATTGACTTAGTAATTTCCTTGTGGTGAAATACTATGAGGCATATCAATTTAAAATTGATTTAGGAAAGTTTTTGTTTGAATCATTTGAGCCTTTCGAGCTAACCTTGTTAAATATTTATCCCTTAAAAACCTATTTTGAGCTGCATGACCTGTTCTTTTTAAAACTTTGCACTAACGAGCCATCCCTTGTTTAAATACTTGTCTTTATTTTTCCACCAAACCTTAGACTCAGTTTGTTTTGGGCATTTTTTGTGTTTAAGTTTGGGGGAGTTAGAGAGTAGTATTGGGTGCTCATTACAAATGCTTAATGTTGATTTATATGTAGTTGTATGCTCGAGAAGGTACCCTATATTATGCAAGCAAAAATTAGTAGTTATGGAAGTACTAGTGAGCACATACTTCCAAATTGAGAATAAGGGAAGAATTGGGTATTTTAGGGGATGATTGCATTTCAGAGGCCCGAGGTAAGCTGGGTTTACAGTTAATTAGCCTAAAAATGTCCATCTATTTCCATAACTTGAACCAAGCCATGTTACAACCTTGTTAAATACCTATTGATTTAAACTACTTTGTCTACTACATTAGTGGAGAGGAATTATCGACTTCAACATATGAAGACATAATTTAAACATTAGGATTGTTGCTTAGCTTAATCAAAAGAAAATTTTGGTTGGGAATAACTGAGTACACATTCATGAGGAGAAGGCATTCGGTTCATAATTTTGTTAGCACTTTAATACTTGAGAGAAATTGGATGATATATGCACCTGAGTTACATATTTGCAAAATTAATTTGAGCATAATTTTTCTGATGCATGACCAAAATGGAGAATTAATTATACTTACTATGTTGAACCTATGTGTTTTAACATATATCAAGTGTCATCATTCTGGACGAGCAATTAATTAAGTTTGGGTGTGATAACTCAAAATTAAAGAGTTATTTTAATACGTTTTAGCTTACAATTCCATACAAGTTAAAGGTGATTGATAACAATTTCTGTTGTAATTATTCTAAATTCTACTAATTGTAAATTGTTATTGGAATAATGCAATTTTGTTTATTTATGTTCGAGAACATGAAGTTCTTATCCATGAAGGTGGATGGTGAACTCAAAGGAAAGAAATAATTGAAATTCACATGCTGATGCTCAATGCCACAACATTGTTGCAGCCTTGGACCAACGAGGTCAAGGTCAGAAATGTACATATTTTGAAACCCCGTTTCAATTATTTTAGATTTCATAATTCCTCTTGACTCAATGCTAGAGTGGACTAATAAGCTAGGATAGCCCAAAAGACCCCAAACCGTCAACTAAGAGAGGAAGAAGCCCAAATCATCTACCTACATGCCCAAAACTATCCAAGAGACCAAGTAAATATCCATCTCAACCACATGGTGGGAATCAAGCAACCTTCTCAACCACATGGAGAAAAAAAGCAACCTCCTCCTTGAAATCAAGGAAACTACCACCTACATGGAGGAAATCAAGCATGACACCAAAAATAGTAAAAAAGGAAGATGAAATTAATGGGGGCTCACTAGTATAAATAGAGGCAAGGTGTTGAGAGTTAAACACACACATTTGAGAGCATTCATCTCAGAAGAACCCACAGAAATTAAGAGAGAAATACAATAAGTTGAGAGCAAAAAAGTTAGCAAAGCTTAAGAGCAGTAGTGCTCAAAGTGATGCAAAGAAAGAGGAGGAGGAGAATTGTGAGCAGTACCACGAAAAACCACCGGGATTAACTTTCCAGTTTTTTTTCCTTTTGTCTATTACTTTGTTCTATGTTGATAAAATGATCGTAACTTATTTCTTTGTTTTCAATTTAATTATTATGGCTTAAGTTTGTTGATGCTAGAATGATTTTGATTCATTAGCTTTAGTTATTAATGCTTTGCTAAAAAAGTTCTGTGCATTTAGTTGTTCAAGTGAACAAAAATTCCTATGATTCCTTAGCTTTAGTTTATTTTGATGGAACCGTATGCTTAATCATCTTTTTACTTGTTGATATTGTAATTTAGAGCACTCTCGTTTTAAATTTGAGAATCATGAGTATTTTGCATATCATGTTAAAGTTGCAAGTTTTAATAAGCATTCTTAGATGTTTTGTTTGCTTGAGGACAAGCAAAGACTTAAGTGTAGGGGAATTTGATCTGCCACAAATTGTTGTGACAAATTAAGCTCTTTTCACTAATTAAGGAGCTTGTATTCAAGTGATTTTCTTTCTTTTAAGTTCAGTTTTAGAATTATTTTGTTTCTAATTTGAATTGAATAAATTGAGCTTTTAGTGTTGGTTTATGACCTTTTAAGTCGACCCAAGTCTAAGGAAGAACTAACAAGTTGATTGAGTGTGCAAGACAACATTTTAAGCCAATGAGCCAGTGAACTACCACTATTGTCGCAACATTCAAGGAGAAAGTCGCGACATTGAAGTAAGCCTTAACACTTAGCCGATTTTCCAACCCAAGACCACAAGGCAAGCTATTGGAGTTGATCTCGTGACATCACAAAGGAAAAGTCACAACATTCCATCTGAAGTCTCAAAGACCAAGTATTCTACCAACAAAGTTACGACACCGACTATAGGGTGTCGCGACACCGATTCAATGAGGCTAATAATTATGTGAGAGTGTTTTCGTTTGTACAATATTATTTAACTTGTTAAATAGTTTGTAATTGACCTAAATAGGTCGTAATACATTAACAACTGATTTGGGGGTTCTGAATTGGTTTCTTAAGTTCTTTTCATAGAATTAATTAGGGTTTTAGGTAGATTTAGAATTTTCTTTCAAATTTTAAGTACTTTGTGATTTTAAATAGAAATTTATTTTCAATTTTATTTTCAATTACTTTATTCTATTATTTTGTTTCACTCCAAAGCAATGATCAATCATCATCCGTAGGTTCAATAATCAAAGCATCAATTGTAGATTTTTGGATTTTTGAGCATTCTTTCTTCTCTTTTATTTTATGTTTAATTGAATGTTTGATAACTAGATAGAAATGTTTGCATTTAGAATGGCCATTAACTAAAACTCTAGTAAGGTTTATTGACAGAGGTGGGAGTGATTAGCTTCGGTTTAGGGGTTTGAAGCTGATTAGTTGGAATAGGTTGAATGAATTTAAACCCCAAAATTGAAAAATCTAGGAAGTAATTTAGGTAGATGAGATCAAAAGTGCATTATACTTGGCACCAGTTCAACCTAGTCCTATTTAATTCATCAGGTCAAAAGATAAGTAAGTTAAGTCAATCATTTAATCTAGTTATAGGTTGAAAGGTACTAATTATGTTATTATTAGCTAATTAGTAAAAATCCTTGAATCTAAGTTAATCATGAACATGGAAGTTAATCATCTATTTGTCTACTTAAATTGATTGTGATTTTGGTATTTACATTTTCTATAATTTAGTTTTATTTTGCAATTTATCCATTTAGATTCACCATAATATGATTAGTACATTAGTATCTATATAGACCTAGGTAGTGTGTTTTTCCTTACTAATAGTTTAGTTTAAACAAACCTCCATTGGGTACGATCCTCAGAATACTTAACTATTTCATTGTAAATAAAAACTATATTACAATTTGACATATTCGCTTGTAGATACCGTACTATAGTTCTATATCTAACTGCAATTTTCTAAGCCTTGATGCACATTGTAACACCCCATGCCCAACCCAACCATTGAAACTGGGTATGGAGCATTATAACTTGACTCATTAGATTACTCTAACGGTTCTCTGTAAACACTCTAACAATTTGGCAGATTCTACTTGTGTGGCACCACATTTCACAATTTCTAATCCATATTTATCTGGAAACAAGTTTTAAATTGATACTCCGCCTTGCTCAAAGATTTAAAATATAAAAAAATAGCCTACAGTGACTATCTTAATCACTTTCATAAATCACAGGTAAAAAAAGGCCAATTGATGTTACAATTATCTTTCATACAAAATATCGAATTAATAAAAATGGTGGTTCAGCAAGGAATGACATCTAAAAAATGTCCTAATAAACCCCAGCGAATACATGTTAACCATAAAATAAGAAAGCTCACAGATGGTCACAAGTATGGTGGATTCCCTTCAACACTTCACTCAATCTAAGAACCTAAAAGAAAGAGGGAAAACGGGGTAAGTTCATAAAAACTTAGTGAGTTCCTAGAAAGAGTAATCTTAATGAATAATAGCAGAAGTTAAGGAATAGGAACTCAGGTTGACAACTGACTCGCCATATTTGGCAACTACATCTCTCTAATCCACAAGACATCTGGCAAATCCTACCGCGACTCACTCCGCCTATTGGCGTATTTCACAGGTTTACATTTTCATGCATGACAATTGCGGGCACATCTGCTCCGTGGGCTTGTTACTTATGTGGTCTAACCCGTTTATGATAATAGGTTTACTGTTTATACTTTTCATGCAAAATGTATCAACTCATTCACCCTTTTATTTTTCTCTCATACTCCCTTCCTTGTGCGAGCTTTTGATCCCGGTTCCTAAAGAACACATCATTTCTTGGATCTTCATAACCTCTCATCTGAGCCATACAAAAACATTCCCTCTGTATCATCCTCACTCCATTCCTTTTTTAGACGCATAAGTGTCCCCCCACAAGGTGGGGGTTTCACTAATCACGATTTGCATCTATGTGTCATACCGGAGGTGAAAAATTCATCTTGGATCTTCAATATCAATGTACATATCATTCCACCGATACCTCCTTACTACAATATGGATATAGATCTTATTCACCAAAGAAGGAGTTTTCATACTTTATATATATCTGGTCATTAAGTCATTTTTATTGTGTTTGACCATGCATGCAACTGACTCTGGGAACATATTTCTCTATACACGAAAACCAGTGACAATGGACAGTATCACTTACCTGGCTGAACGAAGAAAACTATTAGTTGAAATAACACAGACTATGACTCTAGATATGAATGAACTCACCAGAATACTTTACTTTAGAGCTTTATCTACTCTATTGGTTCATTGCCTTTTGTACTGGGGCCTTCTCCCGTGTCTTTAGCTAAACAATGAAACAACTCTTTTAATAATCAAAAACTACCAACATGCTCTGACATATCAAGAACCTATAGTTATGCAACCAGTTTTTGGGTAAAAGTTTCTTTCATACCAAGAACTCAAAATATACTACCCCATTTCTTATGTTAGCATCTATCTATCTATCTGGTAAAACTTAAAGAAAGGTTTAAGAATTTACCAGTAGACAACTATCGTACAAGCTCTCCTAAGCTTTAATAGTTAACAACTTCGTTAGCAAGGAAAAACTCTTTTGGTTTCTTCAATGATAACAAAGTCTAGTGGAGAAGATGATTCAGAAGTCTTCTCACCAGTATTACACTATCCTATTTATATCTAACTCATGGACAAATCCTAATCAGGATCATCTCTAATCATTACTGGCTTTCGCACTTTTCCACTAATTAATCACATCCTACGAGGCCCTCCAAGTGTCCTAATTACCAACACGTTACCTCCACTAGGACGTTAAATGACTTAGTCGTGTCCACNGAGCCATTTTACTTACTCTAGCCACTATGTTAAAACACGGGTAGCAATATTATTAGTGAAAATCTCCACCTAGCAAGATCTATGCCTTAATCTCTACCTCGTCATTACTCATCATTATGCCCCGTCACATTAGCGAAGTTCTATGAAGTACTTTGCCATACAGTCACCAACCTTCATTGGGCTAAGTCCAGCAACCTAGACGTCCTTTACTGGCATAGTCTTCCCAATCCAACTTGGTTCGCCAAATCAATGTGTTACACACACATGCCAGGGCACGATCACCTCCCAACTCAATTCGAGCTTGTATCCAAAAGAATTTGTGCTTGAAAAAATCCTAGTTTGAAAGGGCCCGAGCCTAAGAAAATCTGAGACCATAACAAATTCAAGCTTGAGAAAATCCAAGCCTGAGTCCAAGCTGATCTAAGCTCGAAAAATTTGAGTCCGAAGTAAGCCCAATCCGAACCCACTCAAACTTGCTCGTTTTCCAACTCACCTCATGAACTAATATGTCATATCCCTTTCAAGTATTGTATAACTTAATGATAATTAATTTCATCACTTTTCAGACATGGGAGTTTACATGTATTCACTATTTAATTATTCAATATTTATTATATAATTATTATCTATTATTTAAACTTTGACTTGAGATAAATAAGAGTATTGCAAGTACTTACCTTTTGGTTGCTCTAAACACAAAGCTATGCTTCCATAAACTTGAATCCTACTCCCATCAAGCTTGAAATTTAATTTTTCGTTGTTTTACCATTTACCATATACAAAAATATAATCCAAAAATTAGCATATATTTTTTTTCTAAACTTTCTCAAAACAACTAAATTCAATTATCTATGAGAGTGAAAACCATTATTATTTACCTTTTTGAATATTTCTCTCTCAAGCTTCAAGTTCTCTCACTAAAACCATATAGCGCCTAGGAAAATGATGGGAATGATGGTGGAATCCATTCAACAAGGTTGATTTTTAAGTGATTTCAACTAAATTTAAGGTTGAGTGTTGAAATTCTAGAAAAATCTCAAGAAAAAACATGAAAAGTGAAGAAAAAGAGAGGACCTCCTTAGGGAAGAAGGTTGGTCAGCAACATCAATGAGAGCTTATGAGGGATTCATTTTTCTTCTCTTTATTTTAAAAATCATATAAATGGGCCCCAAGCCCACATACGATAATTTTAAGCCCAAGCTTATTAATTGAAGCCCAATCTCCATATAATATGACCCAATGGTACCAATAAATTCAATATATCAAATATATTATTCAAATAATATTTTCATAATGAAATGCTTGAGAAATGATCAAATTACCCTTTTTATGTCAAAATTACCATTTTACCTCATTTTGCCTATTTCTACAATTTCTTCTTCATAATAGGAAATTATCATTCGCAAATCTCAAAATTCACATATAATATTTAATACACATCCATAGATGATAAAAATTACATCTTTTCCCTTTCTCTTAGTAAAATTGAAAATTTTACATTGTTGTCTCTGTACTTCGTAATCTTTTCAGTTTAGTCCCCAAAGTGGTTTTCACCATACCAATTCATATTTCAATTTATCCTCATGTCAAATAGGAAATAAAAAATCTTATTTTCCTTTTGGTCGAATTTGCATTATAGTCCTCAAACTTTTCAAACTTTTACAAATTAATCCTTTTATCACCTTTTCATTTCTAGAATTCTTTAAATTTATTCTCATATCCAAAATCACTTTGTTTTCATAGTAATTATTTTATCTGGTAAATTTTCCAATTTTCTTGAACATTCACTATATCCATTATCGGAATAGTGCCACATGTCTGGTCAGAAATTTTGGGATGTTACAATTTGCAATATAGTCCTATTAGTCACATTTTCGGTTCAAATAATTATTTTCATTGATTTATAACTCCAATATCAATTTTACTCGTTTTCGAAATTTCCTCAATTTCTTATTGTGATCAATCTTGGAATACTTCCACATACCATATTAAAGTTTGGGGCATTACAAAACCCATTTTTCTCCCTAACCTAGCCACCCAAACAGTTGACTCTTCAATCTATCCGAGTGAACCAACTAATTCCGCAACCAATCAATTTTCACCCCAACAAATCTAAATTTAACAAAAAAAACTAAAAATTATTCAAAAGTTTAAAGACTCAAATTAACTTAATTCAACTTAAAGAAATTTGGTACGCAAAATTGATAAACCTATTTTAGCCCATTGAGATAAACTCGACCAAAGCCCTATTTATAAACAGTTGTGCCGAGATCCAGCCCCGGAGCAAGTAGGCAGATCCCATGGACATATTTAAGTTAAAAGGTAGAATGCCCCCAAGATTATGAGTTAACTACAATAATGCCACAACGGCATGAAGAGTTTATGGCGGGAAGAGTTTGTTAGGAGTGAAGGTGGCAGTTAGTACTATTATGGTTATTATTCGATAAAAGAATCGATTGCTATTCGTCTTTCTTTCTCTAATGATTCTTCAGTAATGATTAAACACACCCTCTTCTTTCTCTTTCTGCTGCTTCCCATTTCCGCTTTTTCTGCCAATCATCACCGCCGGCGTCGTCCACCGCCATCACCACCTTCTCCTCCTCCGTTGCATCAGCATCAACTTAATAACATAATCGACGCTCTCGTTGGTGCTGGGGACTTCAATAACTGGGCAAACATGCTTTCCGCCTCCCATTTCTTCATGCTTCCACTTTCAGCTACCCTTTTCGTCCCTTCCGATGATTCCCTTTTCCCATTTCCTGTCCCTGTTCCAACTTCTTCCACCACCGCCGCCGCTGCCTCCGCCACCTTCTTTGACCCTCTCATCATCCCTTACCACATCGTCCCGCAACGCCTCACTTTCTCTCAACTCACCCTCTTCAAGCCTTTCTCTCGCTTACCGACTTTGCTTCCTTCCAAAACCCTCCTCATAACCAACTCTTCCCACTCCAACTTCACTCTTGATGCCTCTCAGATTTCCCACCCGGATCTTTACCTCACATCAGCCATTGCTGTCCACGGCATTGCCTCGCTCCTCAACTACACTGTCTACGGTGGTGACCCTGGCCTTGTTCATGGCCTTGCGCCAGCGCTTCCGCCGCCGCCGCCGCCGCCTCCACCAGCAATGTTTCAACCGCCGGGGGACGCGATGGGTGATAGGCGGAGATCGGATGCTGGTTGCTTGTATGGGGAGTTTGCTTTTGTCTTGCTGCTGATTCCTTGGTTGGTTTGGTGCATCAAGATTTATGGGAATCCTCTTGGCCTCTGATGGGGTTCTTAACTCTTGTAATTGTGCTTTAATCACTGTGCTTTTGATATAACAAACAACAGTATTTTCCCTTTGCATTCTCTTAGATTGGGGTGCTTTATTTTTTGTTCTTTATGGTTTGTTTGTTTTCGTACATTCCTCGTGTAATGTGATTTGAGAGAAAATTGCATTCTGTTCTTGGTGTGATAATGAAATGAAGAATAATTCGAGATTTTGTTTAAAAATAAACGCTCTGCAAATGTTTCTCTGATCAGTCTCCTCCTTCATCAATGAATCATGATATCTTATATGATTGCAGTGCCAAAAAACCAAAACTGATGAGCTAAGGATTTAGTGGAAAGAGTGAGCCTGACTGAAGAATCTGGAACTTAACTGTGGGAGAATGCATGTGGCACACGCACGTTGCCAATGCTTGTGCCTGACTCAAGCATATTGATTATGGGGATTTTGATGAAAATATGAGCCTGCCTGTGCCTGTTAATTGAAAATCAAGGCAAAAGAACTCACTTAGAATGAATTTTATCCTTGGCTTTCTAAAGCTGTTTATGCATGAACCATCTTGGAGTTGGATTAATCTACATGATTTTTTCTGGTAGAAAGTTGAGGTGAAAGTAATAAAATTAAGATGATTAATTTTCTTTGGCCATTAGATGATTAAAATTAGACTTGAGGCGTTACAACTTTTAAGTTTGCTTTTATCATGTAACAAGCCATAAACCACGAAATTATAGTGGGAATGGTATAAATTGAGTTTTATAAACGCACTTAACAGTTTTACATCAAAATATGTATCTTTAGGTATATACATTCTTTCAGAAGGTATGTTTTTCATAACAAAATACATTTTTATAGAAATTTATGTTTCTTCATTTCGAATTTTTTAGGAAAGTTATGCTAAGATACAACTTTTGATAATATTAATTTTTATATTTATTTTGAAAATAAAAATAAAAATTAT
>CM025145.1:15008422-15020032 GCA_013467495.1 Gossypium gossypioides | reverse complement strand
TGTAACAAAAAGGACTAAATTGCAAATTCTAAAAAGTTGTAAGACTAAAATAAAAATTTGACCAAAAGAGAAATATAAATTATTGTTATTTATTATTTTTCATCGAAACAATTTGTGTGATGAAAATCATGTGGGATTTGGTGCCCTAAGTGTAATAATTTTGTCTATGTACACTTCTATTTTTTGAACAAATTGGTGTAATAATATTATCCATAAAATACATTAATACCCTTTGTATATTGTTCTCAATGGTTTTTGCACGCAAAGCAAAATGGAAGTAAATATTGGCTCACTAGTTATCTAATGTTTAACTAATACTAAGTAGTATTACGTGGTCGGAGTAATATGGAAAGACAACTTATATTAGCATATGAATGTAAAAATGTCCTTAGACTAATTAGAAATGAGCAAACTGATTGAACAACTAGTATGTCGTCCATCAAGTCCAATTGCGGAGATGTTATGTCTTGAGCATTGGAGTAGATGACTCCCAGAAGATAGAGATATAGATTTGATTAACTAGACTAATAATATATCAGACAAGACCCAAGTAAAATAGATCTTGAATTCGTTTATAGATTTATTCACTTATGACGTTCATAGTGTGACATACCTTAATCTTGAGTGGATGATGGACTATGTATGCATGACTTGTATACTTTGATGTGAGTAAAAGCCTAAGCTCAAATAAATAAGGAACTAAAAGCCGGTATGTTGGACTATGGATGCAATATGTAGCATTATTCACAATAGTGGAATTCATAGCCTAAGAAAAAGGTAAATGATATCTTCTCATTAGCATTACATGATAGATGAAAAGTAACCGTGGTCATGGGTCGTTTGTATTTGTGATAAATGACTTGATTACTATTAGATATATAGAATCAAATGAACATAAATGGATGAAAATGATGAAGTTAGAGAAATGTGTTACATTAGGAAATCAATGTAACACCTTAAACTCGATCCAATCATCAGGTCTGAGCTACAGTGTGTCACAATCGATGCCGAAACAACTATTATCAAATCACAATTTAAATATACAAGTTAATGATAAAATCAAACAAATACACATTCAACATGAAATACAATCATTTTCGGGCTTTAGACGAGCTTACGAAAGCTCTAAAGCCAAACCGAGGTTGAATTACGACTAAAATGAAAATTTTCAAAATTTAGGGTTGATGTCGAGACGTGAGGGGGTTCCTCGTCACGACGTGACATACTAACATGGACAATGGCCTCCTCACTATGGCGATAGAGTTCCTCGTCGCACCGTGATCTGGAGCTCAAATCTTGTTGCGACGACATACGTATGACGTCGCAACATCACATACTAAACTTGTAATTTCCATTCAAACAACTTGCAGTTCAATAACACAACTATGCATAACTATTTCTTTCTTATTTTTGACCAAATGAACAAAGGATAGAGGTTTTAAAATATGTTATAACACTTTCAGTTCATAAGAATATCATACACAAACCATCTGCTACCTCTAAATTCTTCATCATTCACACCAACTTACCTATTACTCATGATATACAAGATGCAATCCTAAACATAGTCATTCATCACTTCATACTTATACTGCCCTTTCACAAAACTTTCCTTAAACATACCAAAGTAAATCTAAGTTTCAACCATCTATTAGGGTCATATAAACATTTCAATTAAGGCACCATCACATATCTCACACATTAATCAAACAATGAAAATTATAATTTGCATATACTTTTATACATATACATATACATATACATATCAACCATATATATTACTACTGTAATGTAAAATGTAACATTTGATTATAACATCATTCAACTGCCACAAAACCTAACCTATTAGGTACATGCCAATTCACGGGAGACAAACAAACTTTGCTGAGTCAGGGAGAATTACTTTGATGCTGAAGTCAATTCACGGGACCTTTACTTGAAACCTAGCCTGCACACAAAAATAAATCATACGCTAAGTAACATAACTCAATAGTCTATCTATAAAATAAAGTAACATAATAGAGATAATACAAAGTAACATTTAAGTTGTAATCTCATCATTTGGTATTCAATCCTTATCCATAAGCCCAAGTTCATGTTACCTTCTCAACACAATCTCATGCTTACAAGCTTATTCATATTTCGGGTAATGTTTAGCTTGTTATCACTTCAACTTAGGAAATTATGAAATAGAGATATAATGTATCTAGGAATACTTTTCGTGCAAGTCCTTTCCTGATTCAAGTAGGGTATCCTAAGAATTCTAGGACACTTAGGTCTATAAATATGACCCTTATTCCATGAGAATTCTCTAATAAAATATTTTGTCATCAAGCATCTATTCTGAACTCAGTTCGTAGCACCAAGGGTAAGTCTCTGTCCTGTTAGGTTTGATTGTCTAGAAAGTTCACTTACATATTTGAATTCTATAAGTCTTATCTATTTAAGTAATTTGTGTGTTTATGTATGTTGTGAACCAACCAGACCATCTACCAACAAGGGTTGAAGCAAAGCCAAGCTTGTTTAAGTTTCTTAGTTTTTGGTGAGTGATCTGGATCATCATAAGTGTAACACCCCTAGCTCGTTTCCATCGCCGCTTTAGGGTTACAGAGCATTACTGTACAATTGGGAAAATTTGAACATTATATCATTAAATAATTCAATCACATCATAAACCATTCATATACATGCACATTGTTCCTAAATCGAGCCCTTGAGGCCTTAAGAATAGCTTAGAAGCAATTCAGGACCAATTTGAAACAAATCAGAAAGTTTAGGAAAAAATTACAAAAATTAGGAAACAAGGGTCATACGCCTATGTGGCCGGGTCGTGTGCCTTACATGGATGAGACACACGCCTGTGTCTCAGGCCATGTAACTTTTGAACTAGGGGCACACGGGCGTGTCCCAGCCCGTGTAACTCTCTGAGTAGGGTCACATGACCGTGTGACATGCCCGTGTGCAAAGCCGTGTAACTCTCGAAGTTTCCCCACACGCCCATGTGCCAGGCTGTGTGTTGGGATGTGTAACTTACTGACTTGGAACCTTAAGAAATTCTCAGATGACACACGGTCATGTCGCCAGGCCGTGTGCCTTACACTGCTGAGTCACACGCCCGTGTCTCAAGCCGTGTGAACCTGAATTTCACCCAAATCAAGCCATTTCATAACCCAACCATGGATGAACATTTTACTTATTTGTGCACACTTTAAAGGAACCTAAACATCATCCAAACATACATGAAAATGTCATTTCAAGACCCTAGTTCAACTAACCAATATGCCATTCAAAGGCACCACAATTACATTCAAACGCCATTTACCAAAACATACTATATTTATCAATTTCAAGCCATTACAAGTATACCATAACATCATACATTTCAACTACCCTAATGTAGCCAACAAGACTTTACTTAACAAGCTTTGTAAGTTCATCAATTAACATAATCTTCAAAGACCTAGGCATGCTAAATCAACCATTTTATATATCAATAAACCAATAACACAAAAGACTTGTACATATTAACATTGCCATTTCCATACATGATAACCTAGCTCAAATATGAACTAAATCATGTCACAAGTATTCATTTTCAAGTCATCATCGACAAGCCAAGAGAACCGTATAAACAAGAACTTTAAAGCTACCAAAACAACCTAACTTGGTAAGGCATCAAAGTGAATCAAATCAATATAGCTTTCCAAAGCTTATGCATGCCAAGACATAATTAACACATACACCATAATTCCATTACAAATCACCCTATACATGCCATTATAAACCTTAGCCAAATTACTTAAAAAACTACCGAATTGTCCACTGGATAGTGTGATAGATATCCGACCAACTTCCAACCGATCGAGCTTTCGATAATCTATAAAACAAAGGAAAATAACTATGTAAGCAATGAATGCTTAGTAAGCTTGTATAAACTTAAAACATAACCTACCATTTCCATGAAAAAATTTATAGAATAAATACAAACCATTATCAATTCCATAAGCTTAGTAGAAGCCTATATATAACACCTTGAAACTCACAAGTTAGTATACTTGTTCATGATACATAAGTAATCAACCATGTATTAACATAACAGTTAATTCATCATCGTTATCATACAATCCTGATTCATTCCATTTGCTTACTTACTATTTCCAATACCTTGAGCTTAATATAGGCCTATTCAAGCATCATCAATCTCACATGTTAGTAGATTCATTGAAAATCATATAAACTCATTTATAACATAAATAAATTTCATAAGATTCATTACATAAGCATAAACCTTTTCATATAGTTATGAACCTTTCCATTAAGTCACTTACCGTTCCATTCCTTTTCTTACCCGTTGAACCATCTAGAATTACAATGAATACTGAGGAAAGCTCATACGAAGTGTGCCTTTACATATAACCGTAACCTTTTCTTTACATCAATGCTCGCATGAGCTGTGAAATGAGCCTGCTCACACGAGTTGTGGGTCGAAATGTGGCTACACGATGCTGCTTACACAAGCTGTGGAGAATTCGCAACAAATGCAGGACCTCAACCATCGGTAGGACATTCAAGACCAACACCCAAAACATGAAATCCCTAATGACATGTCATTTGTATCCTAAGAATTCCTAAGGTTCAACCGGGACTTAATATTCATTATTTCGTCATAATGTGGATAGATTCACATATATATTGATTCATTTACACTAAAAATAACCTGATAAACATTCAATTTAAACAACATTTAGGTGATTTACAGTTCATATGAACTTACCTGGCTAAATTGCAACAATGACTAGGTACAAGGGATATTTGGTAATTTTCTCTTCTCCTCGATTTTTCACTCGTTCTTGGTCTAAAATAATAATTCCATTCAATTCACTAATTCAAAAAACAAAACCAATTCATTTTATGCAATTAAGTCCTTTTTGACATTTTTACAAAATTGCCCCCAATATTTTACTTTTATGCAATTTAGTCCCCAAGCCCCAATCTTGTAATTTAACCAAATTTAACTAAAATCAAACTCAATCGAATAGTATAACACTTCACTACAGCCCATATTTTCTGTTATTTAACATCAAGTCCTTGTGCTTTTACTATTTCTCACATTTTAGTCCTTAAACATTAAAATTACCAAAAATTATCTTACAAAATTGTCCTATTAAACTATCAAGAGTACTTAAGTGGTAATTAAACCAATACATAAAGAATAGTGGATGAAAAGTTGATTTTTTTACTTATTTATGTAATAAAATGTTAATAAAATAATAATTAAAAAAATCTCATTAATACTTAAATGGGGTTTTAGTAAGAAAAAAAATAATATTAAAAAAGAAGAGAGTCTTCTTCAACCTGGATTTTTTTTGAAAGAGAGGACATTTAAAAAAATTTTGCTTGTTTTTCTGGCTACAATAAAATTAGTGAGGGAGAAGAGAATTGTTGCATGCTAAATTTTGTGCTCGTTTAGGAGCTGATTTGTAATAGCTCATTTTCAGTGAAATCAAAATAGTGGTTTCGGGACCACAAATTTGACGATTAAATTATTATTTTATTCTTATTTTAATGTCTATGGGATGTTAGTAAGGTCTTATTAAAATTTTGTTCATCAATTTTGACGTTTGCATGCTTAATTATGTAAAAGGGACTAAATTGTAAAAGGTGAAAAAGTAGAGTTTTATTAGTAAAAAGGGGAAATGGCTATGAAACTTAAATTTAAGTGGACTTAGATTATAATTAGACCATTCATAATGTTAATTAATAAGGTTATTAAGGTAATTTAATAATTAAATAAAGAAAAATAACATAAAATAAAAGTATCATCTTCTTTAGTTCATGTTTCCACAGAAACTAAAGAAGGAAAAGCTCCATTTTTCACCTTGAAGGCTCGATTATGTTCAAGTATTGCATGTAAGTGATTTTTGAGCTCGTTTTTAATGATTTCTATGTTTTTGAAGTCGTTGTAGCTTAATTTAGCTTGCTCGAGGATCAATTTGTAAAATTGTTAAAGATTTAAGGTTTTGACATGAATGTTCTTGCATGATTCTTGATTTTTAATGAAATATTATGAGTCCTTGTTGATAAATAAATAAATTTTGTAAAGTGATTTTTGATGAAAATCGTATTTAAGGACTTGTTTGTAAAAATGATAAAAGTTCAAGATAAATTTATGAAATGATGGTTTTTATGAGTTGATATAGGTCCTTAGAGAAATCGGTTAGCTTGAGAAAATGATGAAAATGCTTAGATTTAAATTTATGAGCTTAAGAAGTAAATTGTGAAAAGTTAAAATATTAGGGGTAAATTTGTTATTTTGCAAAAAATATGAAATATGAGCTGAATTGAATAATAGAAGTATTAAATGGATTGAATTTGTCTATTTAGATCAAGATAGACCTCGTACGAATTTAGATCGGGGAATAGCTAAAGCCTCGGACAAGTCGATCCCGTTCCCACGCCCTAGTTGTCGAGGTAAGTTCGTACGAATAAATATTGTTTTAATGTTATTATCAATTATATGTTAATATGTTAATTGTTATGTAATTGAATGATGAATATCCAATAATACCATGACGTTATCAAGTCCCGGTTGAACCTTAGGAATTCGTAAGATACAAATGACATGTCATTAGGGTTTTCATGTTTCGGGTGCTAGTCTTGAATGTCCTATTGATGTTGAGGTCCTGCACTTGTTGCGGATACTCCACAGCTTGTGTGAGCAACATCGTGTAGCTTACATTTCGACCCACAGCTCGTGTGAGCAATGATGTAAAGGAAAGGTTACAATTATATGTTTAAGCACACTTCGTGTGAACTTTCCCGAGTATTCGATGATATTCTAAATGGTTCAACAGGCATGAAAAGAAAAGGAATGGTAGGTGTTCAAGTGAACTATATCATGTATTCATGGAAAGGAAATGATGATTTCAAATGAAGTATGTTCATGTAAAAATGGCTTACCTTATGTATAATTCAAGTGAATTATGTTTGAATGCACTAACATGTGTTGATGATGGTGCTTAGTCTTGTGCCAAGCTTGTGGTTGGATTATATTATGCTTATTCTTAATTTTTTGTTTTGAAATGGTAAGTTATGTTCCTTGTTTTACGAACTTGCTAAGCATTATGTGCTTACGTAGTTTTCTTTCCCATGTTTTATAAATAGTCAGAAGCTTGATCGGTTTGGAAGCTCATTGGAGATCTATCACACTATCTAACATAAAATTTGGTAGTTTTTGATGTTTTGGCTAAGGTTATAATGGCATGTATAGGTGAACTTGTATTGGTATCTAGTTGCTGATTTTGGCATGTATAAGTTGTTTTTGTACCATTTGATGTTGGTTGAATTGTGTCATTTTGGTACTTGTGATGCATGAATGGTATGGCTCAAATGGTAAGTTTATGTTAAAGTACCAATGGTCAAGATATTGTATGTTTTAAGATGGTATTGAACTAGATGTGTATGAATGAAATGTGGTCAAGTATATATATGTTTAGGTAAGTTTGTATGTTTGTATTTGAGGTTCCTTGTATGGCATATTGGTTGAATGATCTTGGACTATTGAATTGGTCATTTCATGTAAGTTATGGTCAAGTTTTGATGCCTTGATTAGGTGTATTAAAGACCTTTAGGTGATTGCTTGATGTGGTGATGGAAATGGCTTGTTTTCGGGCAAATTCATGTCCACACGGCCTGAGACACGGGCATGTGACTTAGCCGTGTGTCTCTTGTAAGTTTTAATGCATGAAGTCAGGCAATTACACGGCCTAGCACACAGCTTGGCACACGAGCGTGTGACTTGGCTGTGTGACCCTACTCAAAGAGTTACACGGGTGAAGACACGGGTTGAGACACGGACATGTGTCCCTATTTCGATTGTTACACAGCCAGTAGCACAGGCGTGTGTCTTAGCCGTGTGAGGCACATGGCCTGGCCACATAGCCGTGTGACCCTTGCAGTTAGATTTTTCTAACTTTTTCTTGAACTTTCCAAATGCTTCCAATATAGCCCTGAATTGTTTCTAATGTATTTTTAGGGCCTCGGGGGGCTCGATTTAGGGAAGATATGTTTGTGAATGAATGATTTATGTTATGTTTATATTAATGTATGAAGTGTATGTTGTAATGTTTTGTTTGTACGGTAATGCTCTGTAACCCTAATCCAGCGACGAATAAGGGTTAGAGGTATTACATGATTTTCCTTAAGAAACTTTCAGAAAAGGGGGAAGGGGAAGGCAGCAACAATAGGGGAAGAGATCTTACTCAAGGTTATGCTCGGCTTCTGGTTTCTGTGAGTGCTCTATACATTTTTCTTTCTTGATTGCTTTGTTACATTTTCATGCTGGTATGAATGTATAAATCCAAGGAAAAATTTGGTGGAATGCATGTTGTCGAGGGAGCTGTTTATGCATGCATTTGTTTAGGCAGGCTATTAAATTTATTTTCCAGAAGAAGGTGGTTTGTTGGTGCTGATCTATGCTATCCCCAAGTTTTTTTTTATGACTGTTGTTTAATTGAACATAAATAAATGAGGTCTGAATAATGGGAATTAAGTGGTTTAAATGTCAATTTATGATGTCCAAAAAGGATGTGAATTTATGATGTCTGGAATTTGCTATTTAAAGTGTCTAAATGCTGACCTTTACAAAGTCTGTAGGCTGTAATTTGGGACGGTTAAATGATGCCAGTCATGATGTTGGGAGGTAAAGATTGAAGGTGTCCAAAGGCCATAACTTTAGTTTGTCTAAATGAGCTTAAAATTTATTTAATACACGATATTATGAGTGTTTGTTGCTGTCTAGAGCAAGACAAAAATTAATTGTAAAATTGTTGATTAATGCCCTCTTTTGTGGACTCATTATTACTGTCCATGTAAGAGTAATTAAATATTGGTGCCAATTAAAATGTAATGTTGTACTTGTGTACAATACTGACAAATTTAAAGAGAAATTAAAAGTGCTTGGCAAGTAAAAAGTTTAATTATGTTAGCTGCATGTTTGTTGCCCGAGCCAGGCCTTGTATATGTGAGAATTGAAGTAAATTTAATAAAACTTCCCAAACTAGTGAAGGAGGACCAAATTTGAAGAGGTAGTGGAAATTGTGGAGAATTGAATATGTTTAAATTTGTTGAGTAGTTGGACTGCTACATCCTGAAATATGGAGAAATTATTGGAGGTTAAAGGCCAACTTTGGCCACTGTACCCGAATTTTAGACTTCAGTATTTAATTTCCATGTTTAAAGACTTGTAAACTTGCTGGAAATTTGGAGTGTTAGATGTTGTATTTTATGTTGCCGAGTGCTGAAATTTGAGGCATTTAAATGCTGCAAATTATGAGGTTTGGAAGTTGGAAATTGAGGCAATTAGATGCTGCAACTTACCATGTCTGAAAGCTGAAATTTGATGTGCTAATAATATGCTGTAAATATTAATGCTTTAGGTTGAAATAAAAAAATATATGTAATAGCTACAATTATGATGTTCTGATGTTGTAATTAGACTAAATATTAATGTCGTAAGCTAAAATTAAAAGAGGTAGTAGCTATAATTGAGATGTTGAATAATTCTATGTAATTTGGTTGGATTAATATTTATACTTTAATTGAGTTTAAATTTATGTTCCAAGCTAGTAAATTTCATTTTATATGGTTAGAATTAATATATGCTATAATCGAAGTTTAGTTGTGATCCAAAAATTGGACAACTTCATATTATTCAGTTGGACTAAATAAATAAATGATTTGGTTTAAATTTAGTTGCTATTCAAGAGCTAGAGTATTTCATGTTATTCAGTGGTGGCGAAGTACATTATAACAACCTGAATTTCTTGAAAAGAAAGGAAAGACAAAACCGTGAACGAATGGCTCAAAATGTTAGGTACTTAGCGATTCGATTATTGATTCAGCATCTAGAAGAAATCCCAAATTCAAGTGTTGAGGTGATTTTTTTTTTGTCTCGACATGTACTTAGGAGGTCAAATGGTTATATTACGAATTGTGAGTATTTTGTTAGCATTTTGGAAATTATGAATATAAATGTATACGTATGTGTTGGGGATAATCATGTTATTATTATCTTGTTAGGCAGCTTGGTTTATAAGCTTGATGATTTAACAGTTGAGAAAATGGTATGCTATGGAATATATTTTTGTTTATGCTCTTATGCGCTTGAATTCTTAATAGGTTGGTTTGAAATTTTTGTAAGCTTAATAAAATCCCACAAAATTGATGAATTGCATGTTGTATTTGATTATATATGAATAAAACGATATTTAATTGATATTTGGACTATGAAACGCAATCGAATGTTTTGTAATTGCTTGTAGTACTTTATAGCTCGGGTTTGACGATCAGACCGGGTATGGTGTTACATTTAGTATTTTTATGCAATTTAGTTCCTAAGCCTCAATCTTGCAATTTAATCAAATTTAACTAAAATCAAACTCAACCGAATAGTATAACACTTCACTACAGCCCATGTTTACTGTTATTTAACATCAAGTCCTTGTATTTTTACTATTTCTCATATTTTAGTCCTTAAACAATAAAATTACCAAAAATTACCTTACAAAATTATCCTATTAAAATATCAAACTGATAAATTTGTCATAAAACTTCAAAAACATCACCAAATCATTAATAGAAAAATTCAAAATATTTAACAGTTTTACAAATTAATTCATAAGTTAGCTAAATTAAGCTACAAGGATTTCAAAAACATAAAAAATACTAAAAATGCGCTAAATTAACATACCCATGCAAAGCTTGGAAGCTAGGCCGAATATCTCATTAGTTCATCAACTCGGTTGGGAAGAAGAAAATGATAAAAGATGATGGATTTTGTTTCATTTTGTTTATATTTCTTTTATATTTCTTTCATGTTTTATTTATTAAATTCATATTATAATTAACAAACTCACTTAAAACCATGCTATCACCGCCCACTATAATTGAACATGGTATAATTGCCATTTAAATTCCTTCAATAATTCTATTTGATTCATTTAGATAATAAAATTCAACTTTTACAACTTTTACAATTTAGTCCTTTTCAATTAATTAGAGTCTAAATGCAATTTACCACAATTCAGATAATTCGACATCATTCCTACTATTAGGCCATTTAAGGAATGTTCAACTACACAATTGGTCCTTCAATTATATTAAATTCCAATTAAATAAACTTAATTACAATTTAACCTTAAACTAATTAAGACTTAATGAATAAATATCCCAAAGTTTAGTGGAATGATTGCCAGCCACCACCGCTTGGACTTTTTGCAATGGTCTAATTGCCAAATTAATCCCTTTGGTATTTTAAAATATATAATGGGTAACTTCTACCTCTTTTACAATTTAATCCTTTTACCCTAATTAACCATTTAAATATCAAAATTTCTTAAAATACTTTAATACAACCTTAATAACACTCCATAAATAATTAATAAAATAATTGCGGCTCAATTTATAGAAACGAGATCCCGATACCTCATTTTTTAAAACTACTTAACTTTAGGGTCATAACACTTGAACCTAATTATTTTTTTTCAAATAGCATAAATTGCCAATTCAAAATTTATTTTAATACTATATTTGACTCGTAAATATTAAATA
>CM025145.1:14976414-14992907 GCA_013467495.1 Gossypium gossypioides | reverse complement strand
TAGCACATTGTTATGTGCTAAAAGTATCATGTGACACATTATAATTAGCGTCACGTGATAATTAAATTTTTAACATCATTAAAGAAAAAGCTAAGTTGAGTGAAAAATAATAGTTTAAGTATCTATTTGAAACCAAAAAGTATTTAAATATTAAAGTAAGAAAATAAGTATACTTGAAATGTAAATTGCGCATCAAAAAGCTTATTCTTTAGTATATGATTTTTTTTAACTATAATTTTGATATTTTGAAAATTAGATAATGATAAGAAGCACAGGATATGATATATGTATAGCGGGGAGAAGCGGAAAGATAATTCCAAAAATTGTTCAACATATCTGATAAGGCTTAATTGAAATAAAAGGAAGGATAATTTTTTTTATTTATTTATCTTGTTGAAGTAGCTGACATGCTAATTATCTATCTAGATTGATTGTTGATTTTTGCCTTAAAAATAAATCACAGCTTAGGAAGAGGAATCAGGAGCAAAGTTGCAGGGAAATGTCGGCGAATGTTTGTTTTCCAAATATTATTACAGCAACTCCTCCATTATTGGGATGGCATCGTAACCATACGGTGACGTCCCTGGAAACACCGGCTAATTACTGCCAGTTCCACCTGCGTTGCTTCATTCGTTGTGCCGCTTCGACTCACCCCGTCACTGACCACCTATTATTATCTCATTCTGATTCTGATTCTGGCTCTGATTGGAGCCTCTCACCTAGTCCTAATACTAACCCTAACCCTAATTCAGCAGGTTCGTTTTCGCTTTCTACTGTTCTCACTCACTTCTTCATCTGTTCTTCATTTTCTATTATTATTACTGTCATTTCAGAATGCTAAACTTGTGACTACTGCTAGCAACCAACAAAAACTGTTCTGCAGACTCAGGTTCAAAGGGATTGACGGCGGGTTTCACGAGACTTAAAGCAAAAAGAGTAAAAGCCCTTGTCAAGAGGATAAAACAAGAAGAAATAAGCATTGGTGATGATAATAATGATGATAATAGAGGAGTTTCAGAGGGAGGTAGTTACCCCAAAAATGCTGAACCAGAGGGTTCATTTGCAATTTCTCACTTTCGAGGTTGGGCTGATGGGGGATCCATCAGTAAGCCTAAATTGAACTTACCTCACCTTCCAAAGAAACATCTTACTCTATCTACTGGTGCTGGGAGTGACTTTTTTAGTCGAAAAACCTTTGCCAATTTGGGTTGCAGTGAATGCATGATTAAATCTTTAAAACAACAGCTTTTCCTGCGCCCTTCACATATTCAGGTATATAGTATTACTAATTTCCCAGGAAATCTTGATCCAGAAAACATTGTGCCCACTTCCGAGTTTGTTTTGTTGGCTCAACTCTCAAGAGTTGATCTACTGTAAATGGATTGTCAGATAGACATTAATCAATGAAACTACTACTTGGTTTAATTTGTAAAAAAACATTTAGCATATAAAATAAAATAAAATCTTGGATTACTGCAGGCAAAGGCTTTTGGACCTGTTATTGAGGGACAGAGCTGTATTATAGCTGATCAAAGTGGCTCAGGGAAGACATTAGCATACCTTGCACCCTTCGTCCAGCGTCTGAGGGAAGAAGAACTCCAAGGACTCAGCAAGTCATCCTCTGGTAGCCCTCGTGCAGTTATAATTGTACCAACGGCTGAATTGGCATCTCAGGTCAATATCTAGTCTCATTTTCCTTTTGATGTACTTCCCTGCTTGCTGTGTTAAACAATAGGTATTTATGTAACCAATTAGCATTGTGCCCTCACTCATCAGTGGTGTGTACTTTCTCAATCAATCTGTTCTGAGTATAGCTAAGAGTAATTTATTTGTTTGAAACTTGGGTTGCATTATCTTTCTAGCTGTAGAGTTGAAGATCACTAAATTCCTCCTTGAGCAATATGCCTCCAGGTCCAGTATTGGAAGCTTTAAACTCTTAATCCTTCTCTATTAATCCCTTTAGCAGAGTCCATAATCAAGGTTTAAAGTTGCTTCCATTTATATTCCAACTGGAAATAGAAAAAAAAAATTGGAAAAGAGTTGAAAATGCAGCTGAGATAAGGGAAAAACAAGAATTGACAGTTCTTTTATTTCATTCTAGCAGAAGGTTTTGATCATATTGGTGTGCCAAAAATGGTTGATCAGATCATTGTATCGAGTTTTGAATGACAGGTTTATGATTAATGCTTTCTTTTACAGCGAAAGCATCTTGTAATTATTGACGATGATTGAGGAGTTTCTTCTATATGCCTTTGGTCTGTCTATTGGCTTGGCAATTGAAAATTACTTGTCAGGGCATGCTTTGCTTTTCTGAACAATAACTTTTTGTTGGATTTAGTTCATTCGTGCACTAATTCTTCTTCGCTCTACTGTTTTTTTAAAGACAAGTAGTTGAATGTCCACATAAAGGCAAAATGGTATAATTGTGCAAAACCATTGAATTAAATTTCACAATTGTTACTCCACAGGTATAGTGACTTCAAGTTATATGCTTAAGGAGTGTAAAGTTGCTTACTTGATATTTAAGAGAAATTCATAATGTTAGTGCACTTTGCTTACTTGTAAAATGAATACTTGTTGCAAAGTTGCATGCAATCTTGTAGGAATCCTCTCAATGGTGATGTAGCGGTTGCTTATTGCAAGTAAAACTTTTGCAGGTCTTGAATAGTTGTCGGTCATTGTCAAAATTTGGGGTTCCGTTCAGATCTATGGTCGTGACAGGTGGTTTTCGACAAAAAACTCAATTGGAAAATCTAGAGCAAAGTGTTGATGTTTTAATAGCAACACCAGGTCGTTTCATGTTCCTAATTAAAGAAGGCTTCTTGCAGTTAGCAAATCTTAGGAGGTAAGTTAAATGTCCCTTCAAATTGCTTCATTTATTTACCTTAATTATATTCAAGTATCATGTGGTCTTGAAATTTCTAGGGCATTCTAAGTGGCTTCATTTATTTACCTTAATTATATTCAAGTATCATGTGGTCTTGAAATTTCTAGGGCATTCTAAGTGGGACATTTTAATACTAATATCTCTATTATATCAATTGTATATTATTCCCTGCTCTCGATATCCTTACTTTACCTTTCTTATTTTAATAAAAGTGCCAGTGCATACATGATAATTTATATCGTTGCATAAAGTTTAGTTTAATTTGTTTGTCTTCTTTGTCTTGGTGAGAGATTACATTTAAGCTCTGGGTGGGTGATACGACAGTGGAGTAGGATCGAAATTCAAGTTGTGGAAGAAAAGAAAAATCGAGTTGGAATAGGAAAAACACTTTCTTGGTGAGCAAGTAACCTGAAACGCACAAGAGCCAAGAGAGACTAGGATAATTTGGCAATAAGCAAAACAAGCGAAAGAAGGAAATTCAATAACTAATAATTAAAGATCGAAAGGATTTAGAAGGTAAGAGGATTGGATCGTGAATGGAGAACATGTTATTGAACAGATATTAATGGAAACAAGCTGCCAAAAATTCCAAATTTGAGTTAGCAACAAGGACCAACTCAAACAAAGCAAAAACAAAATAAAATAATGGAGAAGGAAGAATGATTTGACAATCTATGAGAACGCAAGAATCGAAAGTAGGAAGCTTTTGAGGCCAAAGAATTGGTTCTTGGAGAGAAATAAGGTTGTTCAAACAGACTTGATATAAAGAGACCAAAACAGATTAGTAAATCAACAAAAATAGATTAGAAAATCAATGAAAATAAGGGAAAAAAAAAAGGAAAACATAAAAAAGAGGGTTCGGTTGAAGAAGAAAGCCCAAGAACAGGTTGAGAACAAGTTCCTTGATGAGAAAGAAACCAATCTTGAGAAATAAAATTTGTTAAACCAGGTTTGAAAAGTTGATCAAAAATTGATTAGAAAATGATCAAATAATTAGAGAAAAACAAACGAAAGATCATAGAAGATCAATTGGTTGAAAAGGGAAGAGAGATCTCATACAAAGATTTGATCTTGGGAGCAAATCAACAAGAATCGAAGTTGTTTTGATGGTTTCTTGATTTGAAAATTAACAAATAGCAAGGAACAAGTCAGATTTAATCCAATCGAATATTAAAGAAAAGCAAAGAAGAAAAAAAAACAATTAGTGAAGAGATGAAGGGAAAACCTTGGATCTTAAAACCTGAAATTGAAACACAAGAAATAGTATTAGAAAAAGATTCGGGTAAGCCCAATCAAGATTGATAAAGATTGTGGAGAGGTGGGAAAAGATTCGAATGAAGATGGATAATAGGCGATGTCGTATGGAATCCTTTGAAGAAGAATCTTTAGCAAACATCACAAATGGGTTTAATCAACCCCTTAGGACGACCACCTAGTAAATTGAAGGGTGAAAAATGATTGTCCACTACTTTTGGAAGAAACCGAGATAAATACATCTACAAATCATGAGAGAAATTGTGCAAAGAGAGAAACTCTAAGAGTTCTATTAATCAAAATATGAATGGTGTGTACAATGAGAGGGACGACAGCCTATATATAGGCAAAAATTAGGGTAAAACTAAGAGTGCTCTTACCCTAACAACAAGTAACAGGTAAAGAGTTAATGAAAAAATAAAGCCGAGTATAAACTACTTAGGTGAAATTCGGGCAACCAATTAATGCATGGTCATGGACCGAATTTTGACTAAATAAACATAATAATGAGCTTAAATAAAATCTGTTTGCAAACCCCAATTAAAAAATAAGCTTAAACTCTTGTAATTCTTTAGTCACATGTTGAGTTTAGACTTCAATTGTTTGGATTTGGATCTCGTGATTGAGCCTTGATGGAAATTGAACTCATTTTCATTATGAACTTGAGATTAGGCTGTGGAGCTTACATCATTCCCCTTTTTCTCAAAAGGATTTGTCTTTGAATTTGCACAGTCAATGAAAAATCAATCACATTAAAAGTAGCACTAATATTATACTCACAGGGTAGATTGATTTGATAGGCATAGTCATTGATCTTTCTGAGTACTTGAGAAGGCCCATCCTCCTGTGGGTCTAATTTGGTATTTTGCTTGGCAAAATATCGCTCCTTTCCAATATGAAGCCAAATCCAAACATCGGGTTTAAATACCACATGCTTCCGCCCTTTATTGGCCTTAATGACATTAGTTTGGTTCGTTTTATCAATTCGTTTCCTCGCTTTCTCATGTAAATCAATTTAGCTTTTTGTTCATCATCTATGCTAGTAATTTTATCAAGAGGTAAAAGCATAAGATCAAATACAGTTAAAGAGTTAAAATCGTACACAATTTTGAAATGGGAGTAATTATATGCAAATTCTACAAATGGTAAATATTCTTCCCAATTTTGAAGGTTCTTACCTGCTACGGCTTAGTAAAGCCCTTAAAATACAATTTACATCCGTTTGTGAATGGCAAGTTGTAGAAAAGAGTAGTTTAGTACCGATTTTGCCTCACAAAACTTTTCTAAAGTGACTTAATAATTTGACATCACGATCAGAAATAGTAGTGCGAGGAATGCCATGTAAATACACTACTCGAAAAAATAAGTCGCAACATGAATAGCGTCATCCATCTTGTGGCATGGAATAGAGTGAGCAATTTTCGAGAACTTATTGACCACAATGAAAACACTATCTCTATTGCGGTTAGGTCGAGTTAAACCCAAAATAAAATCAATGGAAATATCAATCTAAGGAGAAGTAGGAGTAGGAAGTGGCGTGTATAAACCGTGTGACGTTACCTTGGATTTAGCCATTTTACATGCAATGCACTTAGAACAAACTTTTTCGACGCCTTTGTGCGTATGAGGGGCAAAAAGAAGTTGGTGTTGTAGCACATCAAGTGTTTTAGCTACAACAAAATGTCTCATAAATCCCCCTTTATGTGCCTCTCGAACTAGTAATTCCCTTGGCGAGCAATGAGGCACACATAACTGATTTTGCCTAAATAGAAACATATTTGTAAGATAAAACTTGTCAAAGGCATTTTTGCCGCAAGAATTAAAAATGGATGCAAAATGAAAATCATTAGTGTACAATTCCTTAATGTGTCAAACCTTAATGTTCGAGCATTCAAAGTAGTGATTAAGGAATACCTTCGTGATAATGCATTTGCAACAATATTGTCCTTATTGACTTTATATTTTATCATATATGAGAAGAATTTGATGAATTCAACCCATTGTGCATGTCTTTTACTCAACTTACCTTGTCCTTTTAGCCATTTTAAGAACTCTTGATACGTATGAATGATGAACTCTTTGGGTAGCATAGTGTTGCCAAATCTCAAGAGCTCGAACCAATGCCAAAAGTTTTTTTTCGTATGTTAAGTAATTTAGTTGTGCACCATTGAGTTTTTCATTGAAGTAAGCAGTTGGGCGTTTATCTTGCATTAGAACTGCTCCTATGCTACGTGATGCATCATATTCCAATTTGGAAGTATTATAAAAATTAGATAATTTTAAAATTGGAGTGAAAATAACTTGATCTTTTAAAGGCTTGAAAAACCTTCTCTTGTGCGACACCTCATTGAGAAACCCAACATATTTCTTAATTGTCTCAGTCAAAGTTGCAGCTAAGGTGGAAAAATTTTCACAAATTGTCTGTAAAAACTTACTAAACCGTGGAAAGATCACATTTCGGTAATCTATTTCGGAGTAGGCCACTTACGAATTGCTTTTACCTTATCTTCATCTACATGTATACCCTGTGCACTTACAATAAAGCTTAATAAAATAAGCTTGTCACCATAAAAAGTGCACTTCTCAAGGTTAGCAAACAATTGTTTAGTTCGTAAAACATCCAATACAAATTTAACTTGAGAAACATGCAGTTCTAATGAAGTAGAATAAATTAAAATATCGTCGAAAGAATCAGTTATGAACTTACCCAAATAAGGGCATAAAACATGATTCATTAAGCCAATGAACGTACTAGGGTCACAGGGCTAGAACTTTAGTCTAGCAATCTGTGCGAGTTTAGTCGATTCCTTCATTCCAAACACACCTAAGTTAACTTAACTTCCAACAATTAAGGATTTTTGCAGAAGTCTTCTAATACGCCAATTTATATAGCAGAAGCAACACAAAATCAAAAGAATGTTCAAAAAACAAAATAGCCACAAAAGAACAATGCACGAGAGATGTTTGAGTAAATGCTCTCAAAGAATTCTTTTACTCTTGAGAATTTAGGATACAGTGGATCAATGAATGACTTAAAATTGAGGGGGAGGCTCTTTATTTATAGTTGAGCTCCCCAAATCCAATGATTTAGCTAAATTTACATTGATGGACGAGATAAAGTCTATCCTTACAATTGAGAGATTTGCAATATTTATACAATCAAATCTAATATTATCAGATATTATTTTTCTCAATTTTCTAAGATTAATTTTTCTATTTACCAAGGTAGTCTAATTTTCTATATTTGCTTCATTAGACCACCTAGGCTTTAAATGGACAAACTTTTCTATCAGTTCTTTGAATCGGGTCAGTTCTCATAGGTTAAATAATCCCCATCTAACTAATAGACATGTATGAGATGCATTTTGTGTGATGATCATGGGCTTTACACTTTGGCCCGTAACATTTTTCCCCACTCATTCTCGCAACGCTCTTATTGCGCCTTTAGAATGACACTGACTTGATTCGCCTCGAAACTTCCTCAACGTCTTAGCTTTTTCTCAACTAGTCACACTTTCGGGTTGTCCTGCCCCTCAGAGCTTTCACCTCGGCTTTCGTCACCTCTTAGTTCGACCCGTTCCACTTGTTGGTACATCTCGCTTGCAAGAGTCCACAACTCTTACTTGCCCACATTCTGACTTGCTTTGATCTAAATCCTTTTAATTCACACGACATGCCTACAACTCCTCGACTTCCTCGCTTTAGAACTTTGAAAGGGCCCCTACGTTCTTGCCAAGCCAACAAGTTCAAATGTGAAACACTACCAAAGTATTCAAAATGTACCTTACTCGCAACATCTACTCGACTTGGCTTTCCAGTTTGCATCACCAGTTTTTCAAAGTCTGATGCACAACTCACCTCTCCCTTAGGTGGTAGCTCCTCTAAAGATTCAAAAGAAATGAGTCTCATTGATATTAGCTTCAAAGTTTATATCGCAATTTCTTTCTCTAAGTTCAATGCGCAACTCACCTTTTCCTTGGGTGAAGCCTCTCTAACGACATAGCAAACTCCATCGTTTTCCCCGAATTGAGCCTCATTGGTCCTAACTTTAATAGTTGCATTACCAATTTTTTCTTTAAGTTAGATACACGATTCACCTCTTCCTTGGGTGGAAGCCCTTCCGACTACTCAACAAGTTTCGTTATTGTCTTTCTCTTGATCACGACTAACTTGGACTTTTCTGGACAGTTTCGCAACTCATGCGGACCACAACACAAGAAGCATTTCATTCACTTTCTTGTTCCTATTTGCCTTCTTGGCTTCGACACTTCCCACGATCGAACCAATTCTCATTAGCGCTTTGTCTGACCCATCGTCCCCTTCGACGATAAATTTCTTTGGACAGTTTTGTTACTTATGTGGACCACGACATAAGAAACACTCCACTGACTTCTTTTCGCTCCCTTTGACTTTCTTGGTTTTGACACCCCTTGCACTCGAACAAAGTTTTTCGACCTTACCTTCCGGCTTGTTATATTTCGAAAGGTCTAATCTCTTTAACATATGAACCATTGCAAAGAAAACATATTGTCTTACCCTTCTTTTTCTTCAGGTTGGGGTTTCTCTTTCCAACTCGTGGTTTCCCCCATATACGCCCCTTTCCTCAGACTCAAAAGACTTAAGCTTGATTATAGACTCCGTTAACGTCATGGCTTTCGATAGCTCTTGGACACGTTTTAATTTCTGTTTGGCCCACGACTTTAACCTATTCTTGAATGCAAGAAATGCCTCATTGTCGTTCATATTTAAAATTTGGAGCATAAGTTCTTTAAACTCTCGAACATACTTTCCAGCAGTGCCTCTTGGAGCATAAGGTCTTTAAACTCTCTAACACACTCCTCAGCAGTGCCTCGTTACGCAAATCGTCACAACTTTTATCTAATCTTTCAACTTATGCCAGAACTCTTTTAAATACAATGGAACAATGGATACAAAATACAATGGAACAATGGATGATTTACAACTGAGGGGGAGACTCACTGTTTATAGTTGAGCTCTCCCAAATTCAACAGTCTAGTTAAATTTACATCGATGGACGAGATGAAGTCTATATTTACAATTAAGGGATTTACAAGATTTATACAATCAAATTTAATCTTATTAGATTTTCTTCTCAATCTTCAAAGGTTAGTTTCTCTATTTACAAAGGTAGTTTAATTTTTCATATCTGTTTCATTGGGTCAACTAGATTTCAAATGGACAGGCTTTTCAATGGTTCTTTGAGTCAGTTTAGTTCTTGTGGGTTAAATGATCTCCATCTAATTGATAAACTTACATGGGATGCATTTTGTGTGATGGTGACAGGCTTTGCACTTCAATCCGTGACACTAAGAGCGTTTGTCAAACTAAAGGGCATGACAAGTCATTCATACAAACCAAATATAGTTTTGAAGGTCGTTTTTCGTTTGTCTCCATTCGAATTTGATGATAATCACTTTTTAAATCATATTTGTGAAAATACAAGAACCATAAAGTTTATCAAACATATCAGCAAGATGTGGAATTGGATGCCTATACTTGGCAGTAATTCGATTGATTAGTCTACAATCAACACACATGAGATATGTATTATCTTTCTTAGGCACCAAAAATACTGGGATGACACAAGGACTTAGGCTTTAAAAAATGTGTCATTTTTCAAAAAAATTCTTCCTTTTTTTTATTCCTTTGTCTCTTCAGGGTTGCTATGAGATTCGGTCTATTTGGAATTGTTGATCTTGGGACCTCCATTGCTTGCTAAAGATGCATCAGTGGATTGCTAGGGAAAAACATTATATGCGAAACAAAGAAAGAAAAGAAAAAATAAGCTCTAAGATTGTGGTGTCTTTCAAATTGGATGGTGGATTTTAAGACTTGCTATTAACAGTTACATTTGAACTATGTGTAATTGTCATGGGCCTCAGTTCAAAGCCCGTGACCATCGCACCAAATGTATCCGATGGAGGCTTATTGTGTAGATGGGGATCATTTGGCCCATAAGAACCGACCCGATTCGGTAAATTGTTGGAGAAGCCTGTCAGATTGAAGCCTGATTAGCCCGATAATGAAGATATGAGAACTTAAGCTATTTTGGTAACTAATCTTAGAAGATTGATAGAATCATGTCTCGTAAAGATTAGGTTAGATTTGATATGACATATCTTGTAAATCACATGATTTAAGGGACATGAATCTTATCCGTCGATGTATTGTAATTTTGATCGTCGATTTTGGGGGAACTCAACTATAAATAGAGAGTCTCCTCGTCATTTGTACACTCTATTCATTGTTTCATTATTTTTTGTGAATAAGAGAATATTGAGAGCATTTAACACATTGTGTGCGTTCTTTCTGTTGTTCTTTTGTTGCTTATTTTGGTATGAAACGCTTCCGCTATACAAATTGGTGCCTTGAGGACTTCTAAATGAATCCTCAATTAAGTAAAGGTTGATTTAGGCGAGTTTGGACGAACGGATCGCAAGACAAAAGATCTAGCCTCGTGACAAGTGGCAATAGAGTTATTTATTTGAAGGCACTGTTTGGATGTCGAAAGAAGAGTTCGAACAAAGGTGGACCAAAAAGTCTTTGAGGGAGATACTGTCGGCTGTTGAGGAATGCGTGGGTAAACTTGAGGAGTCCATGGAAGATGTGAAAGAGTTAGACAATACGCTTGGGGAAAGCATAGGTGACTCGAGGGAGCAATTCAGGGACTTTGTGACCATGTGTCTCACTTCTAATAGGGATAGTATGCAAGAGTTGCTAGATTCCTAAAGGAAGAAGCTGATGGAGAGGAATGATGCTCTCGAAGCCATGGTGATGGCTTTAAAGGAAGAAACAATGGTCACAACTATGGCTTTGAGCACAAGAATAGAGGAGCTCGAGGGAGAGTTGGCCTTGTGCCGAGCAATCGTGGGGAAGGAGTGTCAAGTGCAGCATTTAGAAATAAGGATGTCCTGAAGCTGAAAGAGTTTGTGGGGACAAGGTCTGCATGCGATGTGGACAATTTTTTGTCGAGGATGGAAAACTACTTTCGTACCAAAGGTATCGTGGATGATGTGGTTAAGGTAAACACTACTTCAATGTTTCTTACTGACATTGCGTTTTTATAGTGGCGAGGCAGGATCACAGATAAAAGACAAGGTGAGATTGGGACAAGGCAAGAGTTCCAATTTGAGTTGAAAGGACAATTTTACCTAGAATTTGTTGAGGAAAAAGTTCGGGCAAAGTTGCAAGTGATAACGCAATGAGGCACAGTGGGGGAGTATGTTCGAGAGTTTAAGGAACCCATGCTCCAAGTTTTAGATGTGAATGAGAAAGAAGTATTGCTTGCTTTTCAGAATGAATTGAAGCCGTAGGTCAGACAGGAGGTGGAACAAAGATGTGTCCAAAAGCTATCGGAAGCTATGATAGTAGCGAAATTGTGGTCAAGCTTGGTTTAGGAAAAAATAAGTTTGGGTCTTCCAAGTCCGAGGAAAGGGGCGTATGTGAAAAGGATCAAGGAAGGTAATGATCCGGGACGTAATCCTGGACGCGACGAATAAAAAAGGGAGAGTTCCTTGCTTTATTTTTAGAAATGGTATTAGGATTTGATTTATTCCACTACCAAAAATCGAAACGGAAAGAGAGGGATTCGAACCCTCGGTACGAATAACTCTCACAACGGATTAGCAATCCGACGGAAGAAGCCAGTGGAGTGTTTCTTATGTCATGGTCCGCATAAGTTGTGGAATTGTCCGAAGAAGTCTGTCATCGAAAGGGACGATAGAGCAGACAATGAGCCCAAGAAGCTTGGTTCGAGTAATGAAAAAGTCGAAACTAAGAGGACAAAGAGGAGCAAAAAAAAGTGAGTAAAGTGTTTTTTGTGCCGTTGTCCGCATAAGTTGCGGAACTATCCAAAGCAAGCTGTAGTCAAAGGAAAGGTAACATCTGAGCTTGGTGAGTCATCGGAAGGGCTTCCACTCAAGGAAGAGGTGAGTTTGTCATCGAACTTAGGAGAAAAAGTTGCGATAAAAACAGTGAAGTTAGGACCAATGAGGCTCAATTCGAGTGAAGCGTCGAAGTTGGCCGAGTCATCGACAAGGCTTCTACCTATGGGAGAGGTGGGTGGTACATCAGACTTCAAGAAAAAAAAAAGTGATGCAAGGGGGACAGTTGACCAGAGTAAATGCAACGAGTAGGATAGTTCACGTAAGCTGAGGCAAAAGTCCCGAAGGAAGGGAAAACCTAAGGCGTCGAGACGAGACCGAGGCAAATCAAGACAGTGCCATTCGGAAGTCGCAACAAGGGCATTGCGAGAATGGGTGGGGGAGAACGTCACGGGCCGCCGTTCAAAGCCCGTGACCATTGCACCAAATGCATCCGATGGAGGTGTATTGTGTAGATGGGGATCATTTAGCCTGCAAGAATTGGCCCAATTCAGTAAGCTATTGGAGAAGCTTGTGACATAATGAGATTAAACCGATAGCATTAGAATGATGCAAGATGTGTTCTTTTGCATCCATATCAATGTGGTGCCTTTATGATGGAAACTATTTTGATGGTGATTAGAGACCAATTTCAAAATGCACCTTGGTTAGTAATTCCTAGCATGGGTTCATATATTGGATGGCTTTGCTTGACATGAAGAATGAAAAGAAGCAAGGATGAAAAATATGTTAATTAAATGGTTAAGCTCATAACCACTTTTCTTACCTTGTAATTTAATCATTGAATTAACTAGTGTTTTATCCTCTCTCCTTTCCGTCCTTTGTACCAAGTAGAGCCTAAAAGAGAGACTGTAGACTAATAAGCTATTTAGCCATAAAGCTACAATAGTGGAATTCTAATGTGTTGTTTTTGCTTCTAGAAATACTTCACCCTTAACTTTTTGGTAATACTCTGCAAAGTTTTGAAGATCTCAAAAAGAAAATTCCAAGAACACTCAAGAAACATTATCTTAAGGAAGATTGTTACTTATGCTAACACTTAACTTTTGGGAAACATTATCTTTAGGATGATTGCTACTTTGTCTGATAAAACAAGTTGCATGCTTTAAAATGTGAGGCAAAAGATGTTGGTGTTCAAAAAATTTCTTTTGCAACCACCATCTATTTCATTTGGATTGAAACAAACAAGTCTTCCTACGGGGAAGTTGAGGTTATGGTTGTGAAAAAGAATAAGGTATATGTCATCAAATTATTTGAAATGTCTTTTTACATCTATGTTAAAAGATATTACTTTTAATCTTGCAACTAACAATCAAGGAATTTGTAGATGTCTACATTTAGAGATCTTACTTATCCAAAGTAAAGGAAAAAAAGGAAAAGAAAAAAAAGAAACATGGGTTCCAAATTTACCAATTTGTTTAGTTTGGTAGTTCAAAGTTATTGCCTATATTTGAATGAGTGATAATTTTGCATAGTACTGGTTCTAAATGGTCCAATTAAAGGGTCAAATACAATGTTATCAAAGTGGACTTAGTTGTTAAGTTCAGGGCTAAAAATTATATTATTTTAGTTTATAATATAGAAACTGAAGGAATAAATGGTTAAAAGGAAAGCATCTAAGATTAATGTAATAAAGTAACCTTTTTCTTTAAATAATTTCATTTAAATGCATATACTAAGTAGCTTTTCAGCACTTTTTCATTGTAAGTTCCATTTTCTTAATTGAATTATCAAACATGTTAAAAATATCAAACCATTGAAAATTTAAATTCTCAATGATTCTTGGTTTTTCTTGTTGCATAAATTCATTCATTCATCCAAAACAAAAGCATTTTGAGATTTTTCATGCATAGCATCATAATGCAAAGGGTACCAATTCTTGTTAGTTTTGTCCACAGAGGTGGCAAGGATCTAATTTTAACAGTTTTTGCCTAGAATAATGGTGTTATCAATTGTCTGTATTGCAGTGCGGTTTTTGATGAAGTGGATATACTTTTTAATGATGAGGATTTCAAGGTTGCGTTGCAAAGTTTGATAGACTCTTCACCTGTCATAACACAATATCTATTCGTCACTGCAACTTTGCCCGTAGAAATATACAACAGGCTGATTGAAGTTTTTCCTGATACTAAAGTGATAATGGGACCTGGCATGCATCATATAAGCTCTGGTCTTGAGGAGGTTGGCTTCTTTCTTTGCTTTTACCAAGTTTGTGTCTTTAACTATTTTGTTTTTTGACTTGCTCCTTTGATGCCTTTGATATTGGAATCAGAATTTCCAATTTGATCTATGTTATGAGCTTGGTCTTTTTTGTATTAATCTTCGTTTTTATTAACATTTTATGTTCACTCCAAACTAAGAACTCTTATTTCTTTTGAAACAATTCCTAGCCTGAACCAGTATCACCCACTTTCTTATTTTGTCCATGGATAGAGATGCTGCTCAGCTGCTACCTGCTAGATGTAGGGACCATAATTGTTGATGTACTTGACTATATGAATTTTTTCTCGAAACAGTGAGTAGTTTTCAAAACCATAACTAATGGGATTTGTCATGATTTTAACATGTAAAAGTACACTTTTGACAGATTGAGTTCATTATTAAGTGCTCCTAATGAGTGTTCGTAATGATGAAGTATAAGAAGAGTGCCTTTCAGCAAGTATTTATAGGGATTTGGTGAACCAGAAGTACTTATCTGGTCAATAAAGCCACTAGGCAATAGTTACCTAAATACTCCCTCAACTTTTCAAAATTTACAATAACTTATAACAAGCAGTTTGTTTACTTACTTTTCAAAGCTAAGTCCTCTTAACATATGAGAAATAAGAACTGCTTTCCTCTTATGTGGGGTTGAAGAGTTTCATCTTATAAAATTTTGAAGGTCGATTTACCTCATTTCTGCTTAGCTTAATAGCACTTGACTAGTAAGTGCAGAGGAATATATGTTTCATGCATGTTGGGTTTAACTGGCTTCCACTTAAGGAGGAAATTTTGGAACTCTCATCGTCATGTGTAGATACAAATCCCATGTCTATAATATCTACGATAGCTTGAACATATCGTTTGATATGAAAGTGTGCAGCTTTCTGCAATCTGTTATGGCATTTCTAGGTCTGCAATAATGAATAAGATCTACCTAGTTAAAGATAGGACTGATCTGTGTGCCTCTAGAATCATTAATATGTATTCTTAATTTAATGAATACTAAAATCCAGGGTGCACCTGCAGGTTCTTGTGGATTGCAGTGGAGAAGGGACTTTAAAAACTCCTGATACAGCTTTCCTTAATAAGAAGACTGCCCTTCTGAAGCTTGTGGAAGAAAGCCCAGTTTCCAAAACAATTGTTTTCTGCAACAAGGTATGCATGCATGAACCGTGAAGGATAGCTTTCCTACTTGTAATTTCATGATGAGATCGTTGCAGATTTATCCTATCTTGACATTTTTCTTCTCCATTATCAGATTGAAACATGCAGAAAAGTTGAGAATGTACTAAAACGTTTTGATAGGAAAGGAACTCATGTGCGAATCCTACCTTTTCATGCTGCTCTGGCACAAGAAACACGGCTTATAAACATGAAGGAATTTACTCATTCTCAACCTGGAGGAGGTTCTTTGATTTTGGTTTGCACTGATAGGTAGTGTTTCCCAGTTTTTCCAGTATTATCTTCTTCTGCTTCATTTGCTCCACTACTTGTTCATGAAGATATAGCCTGTCTCTCTCCTATGTGCTGGGTTAAAAGATGTCCTATTTCATTAAATAACATGATTCTAAAATTGATGGCAGAGCATCGCGTGGAATAGACTTTGCCGGTGTGGATCATGTTGTACTTTTCGACTTCCCTCGTGATCCTAGTGAATATGTGCGCCGTGTTGGACGAACTGCCAGAGGAGCTGGGGGAAAGGGTAAGGCATTCATTTTTGTTGTTGGCAAACAAGTTCCTCTTGCACGGAAGATCATTGAAAGAAACCAAAAGGGTCATCCATTACATGAGGTGCCAGCTGCCTTTTGAAATGATGAAATGAGTTGGGGTTAACAAGGTTGGGTTGGGACCATGGGGCTTGGTTTTCCTTTTCTCCCCCTATATTGTTGTTATTTCTATTATTATACCGAACAAGGTGAAGGGGCTTGTTATTAGACCTCGTTGAGGACAATTTACAGTTTATATATATACACGTGTATTGCACTTCAAGGATACACTGTACATGTTATATCTTCGTAGAATAAAACATTTAAATTGGCATAATGATAAGTTTAATATATTTTTTATTCATTTGATTATTTTTTGAGTTAAATTTAGTTATCGACTTTTAAGTTGTTTTTTTAAATAAAAATGTTGATTAAAATATTTATTTTTTTAACGATGTTGTGACAATTTATATATTAGTTCACATGCATTTTATGCTAACATGACATTTTTGTTTTTGTTTAATATATCACGACAACATA
>CM025145.1:14947447-14975900 GCA_013467495.1 Gossypium gossypioides | reverse complement strand
TGTATGTATGTATGTATGTATGTATGTATGTATGTATGTATGTATGTATGTATGTATGTATGTATGCATAAACTAAGGACTCTCTAATATAGGGGTGAGTATTCGATCGAGTCGAGTCGAATCGAGTCAAAAATTTTCGAGGTAGTTGAGTTAAAAAATCTTATTTTAGCAACCGAACTCAATTTGAATTTTTTTCGAATCGAATAGAATCAAGTAAAAAAATTTCGAGTCAAGTTAACGAATCCTATTATTTATACTTAATGTTGCGTTTAGATGGACCGATTATTTAACTAGTAGACGAAGTACAAGATTATTTAACTACATCAACAATATAATGATTTTGCCTTTTAACTTAATGGGTAAACATTTATCAAAATGACGTAGTTTTACCTTTTATTTTAATTATTTTGAATTTTAACTTTTAAAAAAGTAAACATTTATCACAACGACGTAGTTTTGTCTTTTCTTATTCGAATTTTCGGATAACTCGAATTGTATAATTCATATTCAAGTTAAACCGAAAAACTTAATTTTTTATTCGAGTTGATCCGAATTACTTGATTAACTCAAATAACTCGAACTATTTAATTCAAAATTTAAATTTTTATCGAGTTTTTCTAATTGAATCGGATTTTGCTCACCCCTACTCTAATACATGCCACTAGTATCCAAATATACAAATACATGAATTTCATACTCTTGCTAAATAGTAATGGTGTGAAGTTGTTAACTGCAAAATGAGCTGAGCGACTGATTTCAAGTTAATCTACGCGCAAAAACAATGGCATATTAAGCATAAAGCTCAGCAAGAACTAATGAGAAAAAAAAACATGAAACTTACCTTGTTCAAAAAAGAGAATAGCCATAAAGAAATAAAATGAAGTTATAAAGCTATTTATCAAACAAAGCACAAATCACTTGAATGAATCACTATAATGAACATAAACATAACAATATGGAGAAAAACATTTAAATGATTAAGATACATATTTATTAACACTTCATCATTTTTATTATTGAAATTTAATTAGTTCGCCCTTGGTAAACTCAATGAAATATGTTTTGGACAATTGGGTTCAACCAAACACCAATATATTGAGTTGCACTGAAGTGCACCCAATTGAACACCAAATCCCTTAGGGATTTCACTATGCACATAAGTGCCATGCCAGAAGGCAAGTTTCATTGTCTTCTCACTAAACGATGTCTTCACAACTAAGTGCATTCAGTAACACTATTGGCACCAATCGTATCCGAACCCTTTCTTAAACTTACAAGGGCAAGTGTCTTATGTACTTTAAATTATATATATAGAAAAATCCTCTTTTAAGTAGGATTGATAATGTCATACATCAATTAACACTTGTAACTCGTTATATTATTCACGAAGATTCACATCAATAATTCACTTCCATGAAGTAATATTCAATATCACTTTTCATTATAAATATACATACATATACCACTTTTTTCATAAGGGTACATTCTAACATCCTCTCACGCTCACTTTGCTTATGAATATGACAATAACATTACTTACACACCCTTAATTCGAGACTTATGAACATTGCATAATTCTCAAAACTAACATTTCTTTACTTTAAATAAATGCAATTAACACACAATACTCACTATTATTATACATATAGTTAAAATATCATAATTAAGGTAAATCATGATTTTTTTCAAAAGATCTTACCAATCAAATCAAACAAAAAGAGATGAATTTCTTCTTCCTCCTCCAATCTACAAGCCTCCCAATGCTTTTATTTGTAGCTCCTTTTCTATCTCTTCTACTTTAATAATAAAGAAAAATACCCATATTAATGGTATCATTGAATGGTCATATTAACAGATCATCAAATAACTAGAAGCTCCTAAATATAAAACGAGATGAAAAGAATGAAGAAAACATAGACTCTTACCATTAACCCCACTTTCTCACACTAACTTAGTGTACCCTCACTTGATTACAAACCTTAGATGAGTGGGTGACTATGTATGGATGTGTACAATAAACAAGAAAAAATATTTAACAATTCAATGCGGTTTTATTGCAAGTATACGATGTCAACTTGTAATATAAAATATTGTTTACAACGAAACATTGAAGTATTTCGAGAATCGGACCTTAGAGAGATTTACGAATAACTTAGCTGCTAGATGTTTTCCATGCTAAGGAAAATCTATTGGCTTACTAGGTTTTTGAGTTATTAAGGGAATTTGTAACATCCAGAGATAGGGCTTAAGAGTTTGGACTGAGCAAGTAGGAGTTCGCCAGTGGTTTGGCGAACAGGTGTCCGCTAGAAGACTTTCAACAAAGTTCATCAGTAGATTCGGTGAGAAGTGTACGCCTAAAGATGTGGTAAGGAGGGTTAACCAGTGTTAAGTGAGTGAGTTCGCTAGTTGGATCACAAACTAGGGGTTTGCCAGTTGGTTTGGCGAGCTGGGGGTTCGCCAGTTGGTTTGCGAACTGTTGTTCGCCAGTATAAGTAGAGTTATACTTGTATTCATGTAACATTTTTCCTAAGTCAAGTAGGGTATCATAAGAGTACTAAAACACTTACTGCCTATAAATTAAGCCCATTCCATGGAAAATTCTCTCATCGATTATTTTATTGTCACCAAGTTTCTATTTAGAACCTAACTCTTAGAAATCAAGGTAAGTCCCTGCTCTGTTAGGGTTAATTGTTTAGGAAACTAGGTTCACTTGTATGTGTGAATTCAATATGCTTTTTTTTTGTTAAATAATATATGAATGTTTATGTATGTTGCAAACCAGGCAGACCATATACTAGCAAGGAAAAGGGAAAAGCAAAACTGGTTAAAATTTATGGCAAATCGGTGAATGTTTAGGGATCACCACTTGTGTGTGCGAACCATTATGATATTCAGGAGCTTAGGGGTTTTAAACTAAGTTCAAGAGTAAGCTTTTCTAAAACTCTATTTTATGATTATGATTTTAAAATATGTTTTATGCATGCTCCCTTGTGAGCTTTATATTTTAAACGTTTTAAGATATGTTTTTAAGCTATGCTTTTATGAACCATATTATGTGAGGTCTATGTGAACAACTATTTTTACGAGCTCTTCATATTGGCGAGCTCTATGTTTTATAAATGTTTTTGACACAATATCTTTCTGTATATGTTGGATATAATGGCATGCCATAGGATTGTGAGTACTCACATTCAAGTTTTATGATTTGGGTGTTGAGGCCTTGGGACATGTTTGGAGAGATAAGGGAATGTCGAGCAATGCTCCATTCAAAGGGACATGTTGGTAGGTTTAAAGAGTGTTTAGCTTTATGCTATACTTATGGGACATGTTAAGGACGCTTTGAGTCACAAGTGAGGTGTTATAAGGAGGTCTGGTTATCCAATAGAGCAGACAAGACAAGACAAGACAAACACATGAATATGTTTTAAGTTTTCCAACAAGAACAAGTCAAGTATAAGAATATACTTTATGCGAACATGAATGTGTTTTCCAACAAGTACATGTGAGTTTGTTTTGAAGGCTACTATGTTTCTCTACTTAATTGACAAGCAGGTAACCGCAAACTAGGTCTCGCATCTTTATGGCGAGCGTAACTCGCAGAACAATACTTCTGTTTAATTTTTTTATATGTTGTGCTGTTTCTTGTATATTCACTGAGTTCTCAAAGAACTCACCCACTCCTCTTTTACTTTGTAAATAGCTAGACAACAATAAAGGCGGTGGCGAGGTGAGTGATCCAATGGGGGCTAAAACTAGCATAGGTACCAGCGAACCCTGGACAAAAGATAATGTGGAATCTGCTTGGGTTTAAAATTATTATGCTTAATGACTTCGCCATAGTTATAAGACTTAATTTACCTTATGTTTTTATTTTTATTTTCAACCATTAAAGCTATATAGAAAAAAAAACTTATTTTTTTATGTTAATTTCTTTTTCAGCATAAATAAAATACTATACTATATTATTCTTCCTTTTATGTGTGTCCATGTTCATGTTCCCAAAATCTTATTTGAATTATGCTTTAACCGCAAAAGTTTGTAATGCATAGACCTGATGTCACACCCCAAATCTGACTAATCCAAATAAAAAGCGTGTAGACATAGTTGTTTGTTCTTGCGCACTCGGATAGAGTCCGCAAGTTATTAGCTTTTGGCGAACTCATGCTTTGGCGTATAGAGTATCCACCAATTGAAGAACATCAGAATTTAGATCTCATGGCAGGCTTCAACTAGAGAAAGAATTCAATAGAAGAAGAGTAAGCCTTATGTGTAACACCTTAAAATAGAGTCTAGGAGTTTTAGGGGTATTTTAGGAATTTTAGCCTTAGAGTGTTTAGAATTTTGTGACATAGCATGCCAGTAATGTTTTCGACTATGTTTTTTAGAAAATCAAATCAATTTTTGAAAACGAGTTTTAAAGACCTCTAATTTTAGAAAAAGGACCGATTTGTAACAGGGTCAAAATTGTGAGCATTTATGTTGCAGTTTTATCAAATTTTAAAAACCAACTTAAAAACCCCATTCCTAGTTTTATTTTCATGATAGTTTTTCCCCAACACAAAGCTTTCCCGTCCCTTGCTCTCCCTTACTCTTCCAATTGGTTTTTTATTCTCAAACTATATTACTTTGATTTCCATCATTCCCCAATAATTAAACGTCCATAAATTTTCAAGAAAACATCCTAAAATATCCTTAATTTCTTCATCTTCTTTACTTGCGGGTTTTTTGAATTTGCATCAAAAACTAATTTATTCTTCCATCAAAGGTAACCATTCACTTTCTTATTAATTTTTAATGTTATTAGGTCTTTGAAACCGTATTTTTAGTCGTTAAATCACATGTTTTGATTAAAAGTCAAAAATAGAGTCGTTAATGGTGAATTTTATATTTTCGAGTAAAAATGTGATTTCAAAGTGTTAATCAATAGGTTTTGACTTGATTAAGATGTTTCTAAACCTTTTTTGAAGTTTTGTTAAAGAATCCCTGAGTTTTAATAAATTTTCGATAAATAGCCATAAAATATGTCAAAAAAGTCAAAACCATGAATTGAGATGTTCTGTTTAGTTTAAAGGTTGGGAAGTAGTCGTAGGCGAATTATAAGATGAATGAAATTGGTTTTAGGCAAAAAGAATGAGTATAGATCGAGATATTCGAGTTTAAAGTTTGCTATGTTTAATGGTTTCAATTATATGGGAACATAGTTTATGCTTACGTTTTTTATTGCTTGTGGTGAGTTCTTAGCTGATTTTTGAATATATTGTTGTGTGAATTGTTCTGTTGAAGTTTTTAATTCGCTAGTACCATCTACGAGCTAGGAAAGGCTAGTTTGAGCTTTCGACATTTCGGCGTAAGCGTAGTGGTGAGTGTTTAGATTAACTGCTTGTGGACACGATTCAATCCGTTATTTGAGAATTTAGTGGTAGCGTAAAACCCTACTCTAAATTTCGAGTGTAAGATTTCTTGTACCTATGTTTATCTTATGAGATATGTGCTTGTGTTATTGTGAAATTGTGAACAGAAATGAGATGCTATATATGTGTTATATGTTCACGATTACTGTTGTGAAAGAGTATATGTGTAAGCATGTCATACATGCTAAGTGATAGAGATAATATTGTGCAAATGATACAAATGTGCAATGAAAGTAATCGAAAATCGGTAGGTAATTTGTGTGTTTAAATACAGATATTTTGGACTTATGATACTTGAGACCATTGGATATAGTTGACATGCCATAGGATTGTGAGTACTCACCTATATGTTATATGTGATTTGGGTGTTGAAGCCTTGGGACGTGTTTGGAGAGATAAGGGAATGTGAGCTAAGATCCATTCAACGGGACATGTTTGGTGTGTTGCAGAGTGTAAGCTTAATACTTCACTTACGAGACATGTTTGACTTTATGAGTCTATGTGGTGTGTTGGAGATTTGTGTATCTGATGAGTGGTGATAATGCCTACTTTTACATTTCATAACTCAAGTGCCAAATTATCTCCAGTTATCTTCAAATATGAATATGTGTGTATTGTGATATGAGTTTATATGATATGTGACTATTATGGAAACTGTCTATTAATGTGATTGTGTGTATTGTGATGTTTACATGAACATGTATGTATTGACTCTGTAAATAAACTACCGAATATGCATGTGAAGTAAAATATGTCAACTAAGTTAAGGCTGCTATAATTATGCCATATATATGTTTCACTAATGCTTGATGAACTGTTTGCATGGAAGTTTTTCTAGGGATTCACTAAGCTTGTTAAGCTCATCCACTCCCTTATTAAAGCATTGTAGTTTAGTAGTGTCTCAGGGTGAGCGGTGTGGTTTCAAGGGGCGATCCAAGCAAGTCTTTGTGTTATTTCGTAAGAGTTTATTATCTATTCGTTTATGTTTTGGGAACAAAGCAATGTGGTAGACTATATGTTGGTTTTTAGTATGAATTTTAAGTTGTTTGCATGGTTATTTTTGGTTAGGACTTATGGACTTTTAGTTTGAATTTTTGGTTTCTTGCTCGGTAATGATTATGATGTTTTGGATTGTTACTTTAGACATTTTAGTGACCATTTGATGAAGTGAATGATACATGATGTTTAGACATTAGTTGGTATGAATTATATGCTTGTAATTGCTATATTTTTTATGTTTGGAGTAGAGGTATCGATATTCAAGTTTTAATATTGATACCTTCATGTTTTTGAAAGTATAGGAAGTTAGTAACGTAATTTGGTATTGATACCTTATCACGAGTATCGATACTCGGGGGTAAAATAATAGATAATTTTGAAAGGTACTGATAATTTTTGAGACTTTGGATTTTAGACGAGAAACAAAATACTAATTTGGTACCAATTTTCCAAGCAGTATCGATACCACTTGAGAGAAATATCGATACCTATGTGTCAATATCGATAGCTACATAGTTTCTAAATTTTTCTAAGTGGCCTTTATGTATGTACAAATGTTATTATATGGTGCTTAAGGTGTGTTTAGTAAGACTTAATTGTAATTAGGAGCTTGTTCCACTTAAAACCTATACAAATACTAAAATGGAAGGCGTATCATTAAGAATGTGCTTTTGATTGCTGTGTATGACATGAGATGGTGGTGCGACATCCTGATATTCGGGCTCTACGATTGAGCCGGATATAGGGTGTTACATTTGGTGGTTTTAGAGCTCTAGGTTCTTTAACTCTTGGACCTAGGTGATTGTTGTGTGTTTGGAGTTTCGAAACTCATGAGTCTAAATTTCTCTATTTTCTTGAAGTCATTGATATAACCTTGATTGAATGGCATGAGATTGTTTGAAATATTTCTGATTTGGTTGCATGTGGGGTAGGAACGAGAACACATTGCCTTTAATCCTAAAGTTTGCTTACAGGAATGAGACTTGGATCGTTTCCTCTCAACTCACACTGTTTATTTGTTTGTTTGTATGCTAGATCATTTGATATGCCTCCTAGACGTGTTAATGTGAGAGCTAGCTCTTAAGAGAATGGTACATCCTCTGTACCTTCTGTGCTGCCACGTAGAGTGAACATACCTGATGAAGGTGTAGCCCCTCTGATGGAAGCTATGATAGGAGCATTTTAGCAGATTGTTGGTGCTAATCCTGCTCCTGCACCTACCAATCCCACACCTGTTAACTGTGGGTTACCGCTTGAACGTCTTTGAACGTTGGGTGGTAAGGAATCTTCAAGAGTGAAAGGTATTGATCTGACCGTTACTAAGTATTGGTTAGAAGGAGTTGAAAAGATCTTCGAGGAGAAGTTGGGTTGTGCTAAGTCTTTACTCGACGATGAGGCTCATCGTTGGTGGAATACGGTTAGGAGAGGTACTACTACTGATCATTTGACCTAGGGATATTTTCTTTAGGTTTTTAAGAGGAAGTTTATGGGCGAGCAGGATATGGAGGCTCGCAAGTGGGAATCTTTGGGTTTGGTTCAAGGTGGTTTATCTGTGGCTGACTATGAAGTGGAGTTTATGCGACTTAGTTAGTATGCTCTTGAGATGATACTTTCTGAGATGGACCATTGTAAGAGGTTCTGATTTGTGCTTAATCGTGAGATTCGAGTTTACTTGGTAGCTCAAAATGTAGAGATGTTTGATGAGTTAGTGGAGAGAGCTAAGGTAGTTGAAGAGACTTTAGCTGAGATGCCTTATTCTGTGGTTACTGAATCTGGTAAGAGAGCTTCTGATGATGCATTTGGTCGACTGCCTAAGAGAAGATGTGATAGTCATATTTTTGGTAGGGGTGCGATACGTGGGTGTGGACCGAGTCAGTCTAGACAGTAGAGTAGTACTATGGTTAGTGCTGGTGGTTCGATGCGTGGTTCTAGATGGCCGCTTTTTACATATTATGAGCATAGGCATTCTAGTGAGTGTCGTAAGTTGATGGGTGGCTGTTTTAAATGTGGTCCGAAGGAACATTTTCTTAGGGACTGTCTGAATAGAGTTGAGGTATCGCAGACTTAGTGTTCGACACATGCTTCTATGCCTACTAGAGGCCATGGTTACGGTAGATGTAATGCGAGACCTGTTGGGCAACGAATTGTTGCTCACACTGTTGCTTCACAAGTTGAGTATGGAGGTCCAGCTCGAGTTTATGCTATTAAAGAGCTAGAGGATTAGGATCTGACTGATGTTATCGCAGTTATTTTTACTTTGAAGTCTACTCCATTATTTTCGTTAGTTGATTCCAGTTCTATGCGTTCATATATCTTGAGTGAATTATTTTTTAAGTTAGGGATCCTAGTAGAGATTATTGATTTGAGTAATGACTGTTATTAGTTATTTCAGTGATAGTGTAGTAGTGAACAAAGTGTATCGTAGATGCCCCCTTATGATACAAGGGCATGTTGTCTCTGTTGATCTTATGAAATTGTCGTTCTATGGTTTTAATGTTATTCTTGGTTTGGATTGGTTAACTGAACATAAGGCTAAGGAATATTTTTAGACAAAGAGAATTATTTTGAGAAATAATGATGGGTTGGAGATTGTTATTGTTGGTGAAAGATCGAGTTTTCTGTCTAATGTGGTTTCGGTAATGAGGGCTAAAAAGATGATGGGAAAAGGTTGTGAAGCTTATTGAGCTTATGTGATGAATTCGGTAAGTAAGGAGTTAAGAGTTCAGGATATTCGCATTGTTAAGGATTTCCTTACGTGTTTTCGAAAGAGTTGTTGAGTTTGCCACCAGATTGTGAAGTTGAGTTTGGTATTAAACCTTATCCTAGTACTACATCGGTGTCTATAGCGCCTTATTGCATGGCACCAAAAGAGCTCAAAGAGTTAAAGATTCAGTTGCAAGAGTTACTTGATAGAAGATTTATTCGTCCGAGTGTATCTCCGTGGGATGCACTAGTTTTGTTTGTGAAGAATAAGGATGGTACGATGAGAATGTGTATTGACTATAGGCAGTTGAACAAGTTGACTATTAAGAATAAGTATCCTTTGCCTCGAATTGACGACATATCAATTAAAGGTAAAAGAGTTTGATGTGTTGAAAACTACTTTTAAGACTTGGTATGGGCATTATGAGTTTTTGGTGATGTCGTTTGGTTTAACTAATGCCCATGTTGTGTTCATGGATTTGATGAACCGAGTATTCCACTCGTACTTGGATCAATTTGTGGTTGTCTTTATAAATGATATTTTAGTGTATTCTCGTTCTGAGGAGGATCACGGTGCGCACTTAAGGGTTGTTCTGTAGATTCTTTGAGATAAACAATTATATGCGAAGTTAAGTAAGTGTATATTTTGGCTTAAGGAAGTGACATTTTTAGGTTATGTTGTTTCAGTAGAAGGGGTTTGAGTGGATTTAAAGAAGATTGAGGTGATTTTAGAGTAGAAGCCACCTAGGAGCGTTATTGAAGTTAGGAGTTTCTTGGGTTTACCTAGATATTATCATAGATTAGTTGAAGGGTTTTCACTTATTGCTGCACCCTTAGCGAAACTACTTCAAAAAGATGTGGTGTTTGAATGTATTGATGAAAGGCAGACAAGTTTTGAATAGCTTAAGGCAGTTTCGACTAAGGCACTAGTGTTGATTCAACCAGAGCTTGGAAAAGATTTTGTGGTTTATGGTGATGCTTCGTATTCAGGTTGTGTGTAGATGCAAGATGGGAAAGTTGTGGCTTATGCTTCAAGAAAGTTGAGGACGCATGAGTACAACTACACTACTCATGATTTGGAATTAGCTGTCGTGGTATTCGCGCTTAAGATTTGGCACCATTACTTGTATGGAAAGAAGTGTGTGATTTATATGGACCATAAGAGCCTTAAGTAGCTTGTCACCCAAAAGGAGTTGAATTTAAGGCAAAGGCGTTGGATTGAGCTTATAAAGGATTATGATTGTGTGATAGAATATTATCTTTGCAAAGCGAATGTTGTTGCTGACGCTTTAAGTAGAAAGTCAATGATGGAATTGAGAGCTATGTTTGCACGCTTGAGTTTAGTTAGTGATGGTGGGTTGTTAGCTGAACTTCAAGTGAGGCCGACTTTGTTACAACAGATTAATGAGAAGCAGCCTTTAGATGGATAATTATTAAAAAGGATTCGACAGGTTGAGCAAGGTATTAAGGGGGATTTTGATGTTGATAGTTATGGTATCTTGAATTTTTTAGGTAGGTTGTGTATGCCACATGACATAGATTTGAGGCAAGCGATTCTTACCGAGGTGCATAGTAGCCCTTACGCTATGCATCCCGGTAGTGGCAAGATGTATCATGATCTTAGAGAGATTTATTGGTGGCTTAGGTTGAAGCATTATGTTACGGATTTTGTGACTCGGCATTTTGTTTGTAGAAACTTAAGGCAGAGCATCAGTTTCATTCAGGTTTGTTGCAACCGGTTGCGATTCCTGAATGGAAGTGGGAAAGGATGACTATGGATTTTGTTTTGGGTTTGCCTTTAACTCTGATGAAGAAGGATTCGATGTGGGTTATAATTAATCAATTTTCGAAAAGTGCGCATTTCTTGACAGTACGCACTAACTTTTCTTTGCAGAAGTTGGCAAAGTTGTATATCGCTGAAATTTTATGTCTTTATGGAGTTCTAGTTTCGATTATTTTAGATAGGGATCCATGTTTTACTTTGAGGTTTTGAAAGAGTTTGCAAGAGGCTTTGGGGTTGAAGCTTAGTTTCAGAATGGCTTATCATCCTCAAACTGATGGTTAGTCTGAAAGGGTAATTCAAGTGTTAGAGGATATGTTGCATAGCTGTGTGATTGAGTTCAGTGGTAGTTAGGAGCAATATTTTTCATTGGCAAAGTTCGCTTACAACAATAGTTATCAAGCGAGTATTCGTATGGCACCTTTTGAGGCATTGTATGGTAGGAAGTGTAGAACTCCTTTGTATTGGACAGAATTAGATGAAAGGCGAGTTGCTGGACTAGATTTGGTTCGTGAGACTAAAGAGAAAGTGAGGTTGATTTCCAATCATTTGAAAGCAATGTCTGATAAGCAGAAATCTTATTCAAATTTGAAATGTCGGGATATCGAGCTTCAAGTTAGTGATAAGGTATTCTTGAAAATTTCAGCTTGGAAGAAAGTTTTGAGGTTTGGAATGAGGGGTAAATTGAGTCCAAGGTATATTGGTTCGGTAGCTAATCGTCTCAAGTTATCACTGGAACTTGAGTGAATTCATGATGTTTTCCATGTGTCTATGTTTGGAAGTATTGTTGAGATCCGTTGCATATAATGCCAATTGAGGAAATTGAAGTTTGAGATGATGTTACTTATGAGGAAGAACTAGTTGAAATTGTAGCTCATGAAGAGAAGATTTGCGTAATAAGAGAGTTCTGTTGGTTAAGGTTTTGTGGTGCAACCACAAGACAAAAGAGGCTACTTGGGAAGCTGAACAGGCAATGAGACTGATAAGTGATAAAGTAACATTTTTTAATCCCGTTCTTAATGCGTTTTTGGATGATTATTCATACTAATTGGTGAAATTTATGCTCCTAATCCTTTGAATTCATGTTTCTATACTTAGGTGAGCATTTGGGAGTGAAATGAGCAAAATACGAGTGAAAATCAGACAAAAAGAATAGTTTTTAGGAGCCACACGGGCTGGACACATGGCCATGTGAGCCACACCGGGTGGACACACGACCATGTGCCAGACTATGTCAATTTCACAATTCGCATCCCAAAAACGCAGAAAAACACAATTTTTAATCTTTCTGAGCATTCTAAAGTCCATAAATACCAAATAGAAAAAGAGATATGGGGGCTATCAGAGAATATTGAAGAAAACAACTCGAAAAACACCATTGGAGCCAACTCTGAAGCAGATTTCCATCAAGATCGAAGACCTCCTTTTAATTTCTTTTGAAGTTTTTATGAGTTTCTTTATTTCTTATGGTTATTCTGACTTTGAGATATTTTTATTTAGAATTATGAACTAATTCCCTAGATACCTAGGGAAGATGAACCCTATGATGAATTCTATTATTTGATTTCTGTTTTACATGATAAATACTTGATTCTTATTCTCAGTTATGTGTTCTTATCTCTTGTTTTAATATTTCTAGGATATTAATTCATGTTTAATGTACTTAAATGAGAGGAGGAAAAATCCATGTTTAAGAGTAGATCTAGCATAATTGAGTGGACTTGCATGCAATCTTAGAAATAAGACGACATAAATCTACCGGATTAGAGTCAAATCTAATAAGGGAATCCATAGATCTAGTTAATACGACGATATGAGTTTTAATTTGAAAGATATTTCAACTAATCAACCTAGAGTCAGTTGCTCTTACTCTTGAAAGAGATATCAACATAATTTAAGGATTCCTACGGATCAAGATACCAAGTGAATAAATCATTTAATTCTGATTCATAATAATAGATAGAGTCTAGGTGGATTCTTTTTTGGGTATTGTCTCTCTCATTGGTTATTATTCAATTATTTTCCTGATTTATTATCTGTTGAGTTCTTAGTTAGATTAATTTAGTAATTTTAGTTTAAAAACAATCACTCTAATTTGTTAACTAAATAATAAGAAAATGATAATTACTAGTACTTTTAGTCTTCGTGGATAGGATATGATATCTCTACTCACCGTAGCTATACTATTTATCAATAGGTGCACTTGTCTTTGTCGTACTTTTAGTTAGTCATGTGAAAACACATTAGAGGCAACAATATACTTATTTGTTTAGTTCAGGTAATTTTGAGGACGGAATTCTTTTTAGAGGAGGAGAATTGTAACACCTCAAAATAGGGCTTAGGATTTTTTGGGGTATTTTAGGAATTTTAGCCTTAGAGTATTTGGAATTTTGCGACATAGTGTGTCGGTAATGTTTTTGACTATGGTCTTTTGAAAATCAAATCAAGTTTTGAAAATGAGTTTTGATGGCCTTTAATTTTAGAAAAAAGGATTGATTTGTAATAGGGTAAAAATTGCGAGCATTTATGTTGTAGTTTTACCAATTTTTAAAAACCAACTTAAAAACCCTATTCCCAGATTTTTTTTCACGATAGGTTTTTCACCAACACAAAACTTTGTCATCCCTTGCTCTCTCTTACTCTTCCAATTGATTTTTTATTCCCAAACTATATTACTTTGATTTCTATCATTCCCCAAGTATTAAACATCCATAAATCTTCAAGAAAACATCCTAAAATACCATTAATTTCTTCATCTTCTTCACTTGTGGGTATTTCAGATTTGTATCAAAAACTCGTTTATTCCTCCATCAAAGGTCACCATTCACTTTCTTATTAGTTTTTAATGTTATTAGGCCTTTGAAACCGAATTTTTACCAGTTAAATCGCACGTTTTGATTAGAAGTCGAAAATAGAGTCGTTATTAGTGAATTTTAGATTTTTAAGTAAAAATTTGATTTCAAAGTGTTAATCAATACGTTTTGACTTGAGTAAGAGGTTTTTAAAATTTTTTTGAATTTTCGTTAAAGAATCCTTGAGTTTTAATGAATTTTAAAAAAATAGCCATAAAATATGTCGAAAAGGTCAAAACCATGAATTGAGTTGTTCTGTGTAGTTTAGAGGTTGGGAACTAATCATAGGAAAATTATAAGATGAATGGAATTCGTTTTAGGCAAAAATAATGAGTATAGACCAAGATATCCAAATTTAAAGTTTGCTATGTCTAAAGGTTTCGGTTATATGGGAACATAGCTTAGGCTTACGTTTTTTATTGCTTGTGGTGAGTTCTTAGCTGATTTTTGAATATTGTTGTGTGAATTGTTGTGTTGAAGTTTCGGATTCGCTAGGACCATCTACAAGCTAGGAAAGGCTAGTTTGAGCTTTAGACATTTCGACGAAAGCGTAGTGGTGAGTGTTTAGGTTAATTGCTTGTGGACACGATTCAATGTGTTATTTGGGAATTTAGTTGTAGCCTAAACTCCTACTTTAAAATCCGATTGTAAGATTCCTTGTACCCATTTTTATCTTGTGAGATATGTTGTGAACTGAAATGAGATTTTATATATGTGTTATTTGTTCATGATTGCTGTTGTGAAAGGGTACATGTTTAAGCATGTCATACATGCTAAGTGACAGTGATAATATTGTGCAAATGATACAAATGTGTAGTGAAAGTAATCATAAATTAGTAAGTAATATGTGTGTTTAAATACAAATATTTTGGCCTTATGATACTTGAGACCATTGGATATAGTTGGCATGCCATAAGATTCTAGTACTCACCTATATATTATATGTGATTTGGGCGTTGAGGCCCTAGGACATGTTTGGAGAGATAAAGGAATGTGATTTAAGATCCATTCAACGGGACATGTTTGTTGTGTTTGAGAGTTTTAGCTTAATGCTTCACTTGCAAGACATGTTTGACTCTATAAGTCTATGTGGTGTGTTGGAGATCCATGTATTCGATGAGTGGTGATAGTGCCCACTTTTACGTTTCGTAACTCAAGTGCCAAATTATTTCCAGTTATCTTCAAATATGAATATGTGTGTATTGTGATATGAGTTTATATGATATGTGACTATTTTGGAAATTGTATATTAATGTGATTGTGTGTATTGTGATGTTTACATGAATATGTATGTATTGACTGTGTAAAGAAACTATCGAATATGCATGTGAAGTAAAATATGTCAACTAAGTTAAGGCTGCTATAGTTATGCCACATATATGTTTCACTAAGGCTTGATGAACTATTTGCATGGTAGTTACCGGGTATAAGGTGTTGCATTATGTAGGTTATCGTTAAAGATATAGTAGGTCCAATTTGTTCAAGCACTATTTTGAGCACCTTTTAGTAATGAGATCTTCTTAGGAACCAATTGTATTGAGTGGTCAAATAGTATATGGACAAGACTCTCATTTATAGTTCTTTCGAAATTTTTAGGCCATTTATTGGGACAAATTCTGGATACAATTAACACTTTTCAAGTTCCACTAAGGGAAAATTGGATGTATATATATTGTGAGAAGGATTTATCTGGATTACTTTTATTCTTTTAACACTACTCTTTGGTTTTTCTTCTTAGAGCTTATATGTTTTCTTCTCCTTTATTTAGCTGAAAGTTAAGGTTCTGGATAAATGAGTGGATATTCTATCTCCTGGTAAGCTTGATAGCTCTGCATGTTAAGTTTTTGGAAGAATAAGAATATTAAGAAGTTTATGAATAATGAATTGTGAATAAGAAACACTTTATGGGGCTAATCTATAATGGAAATTTTAGACATCTTTCTATAAATGGGTTTTAATGGTGGTTTTATGTTCTTTGAGCAGTTGTTGTTGTTGGTTTAAGAGGGATGTGAAAGTTTAAAACTTCAGTTTGCAATAGGGGTGAGCATCAGGTGAGTCTCTATTTTGACTCCAGTATGTGAATTGTTCAAATATATATATAGATAAAACTTAGGGTAATGGGTAAGTTTGTGAATCTTAGTAAGATGTTGCATGTAAAATTATAATATGTATAAAAACTATTTGAATAGGAAATTGAGTGATAAGTGTGCAGGTAAAGTCTAACATGGAAGAATATTATTCAATCAGGTGTATGGATAAATCTAGGTACGTAAATTCTGAGATAAATGTCCCTTTATGATGTCTCTGGTAGGGCAGTTATATTGCTAAGCAATCTGACATGTTAAAATATGAATGTAAGTGTAAGACCATGTGGATGAGACCCATGGAAATGTATCATATGAAAACACTATTGGTGATTAATTAGATGAAGACTGGACTGGCAGATCATGACATGAAAGTGTGTAAGTCTATGCGGTTGAGACCCATGGCATAATATGATGATATGAACATTCATGTTGATGATTTTGGTATTATGTAAGTCCATGAGGGTAAAACCCATGACACCTTCTGTTAAAGTCTGGTGGGATAGTAAACACATGATTCTGTTTGTTGCCTGTGTGGCGTGACCTTTTAAGCCTTTGTGGCAAGTTCTGTGCCATCTCATTGGCGTATTTGGTGTTGTTTGTCTGGTAAGAAATGGTAATTCGCCTTTGTGTTAAGTTCTATATACTTTATGAGGGTTCTTTATGAGATAATTCCATTATAAGATATGGCATGTTTGGAGCTAATTGGTTTGATTAGTTTTGTGATGTAATCGAATGAGTTTAAAGGGAATTTTCCTGAGTGAAAGTATGTATTTATATCTTAAAAAGGGTACTCGCCATGGTAGTGCCAGTTTAAAATAATGGGCGTGCTCGTAATTATTAAAGAGATAAGTGTCTGCTGATTTGAATTTGTATGCACTATGTAAGCTTAAAGTCTGAGTTATCTAGTATATGTCATATCTCATGATTTATTATGGAATTGGAGTTGTATGTCATCTTGGGTATTCTTGTGTTTTGTAACAAAAGAGTGTGAAAATTCTTCTGAATGATCTGAGAAGTTCATTATCAATATGAGCATCTGTTGGGTTTTGAGTTAGAACATGAATTGCTTGGTATACGGATGGTATCAACTCAGTATGGAAATATGCCAAATGTTAGTTCAATTACTAAGTATCCACTAGTAAGTAATGTCTGTGAATGAACATTCTGTTAAAATGTTAAATGTTGTGTGAGGAGGAAATTTGTAGGAAATGGGCTCTGTGGAGATATTACTGTGAGAATTATCTTTTTCGTTTTAAGAGGGAAAATATAATAGAATATTGTCTCTTAATATCTAAAGTCAGCCAAGTAATAAAGAGAAAGTTGGTATGTTAAGGGAAGTATTTGGCGTATAAATGCAAGTCAGATATTATGAAAGTGTCTGCCCAAAACAAAAATGATATGTTAAATATGGAAACTATCATATAAGCATACATCCAACATTTGAAAATACCCGCCAAGGTATTCTGTATTAAAATTTACTAAGTACTTTTGAACTTACAAATACTGATTTTTGTTTTAGTTAGTGCTGTACGGTTTAGTTCACCGAGTGGGACAAGCTAGGAGTGCGCCATGGGAACGGCGAGCTAGGATACTATGCATATAGAAAATAAGATCAACTTAGGAATTGGGCATATAGTAGGAATACACTTTAAAGAGGTTGTTTTTAATGAACTTTTGTGTTGTAAAAAAGTTCTAACAAGTCTAATGTGTTTTTAAATATTTTTCATTGTTCCTTTTCTATTGAGACATCAATTAATAATAAGAAATACGTTTTAAGAAATGTGTACACATCAATTATTTTGAAACTTTTTTTACTAAGTGTAATGTGAGGCATTAATTAATAATAAGAAATACATTTTAAGAAACGTGTACAGACCGAGGTCTAGTGTAACACCCTATACCTGGCGTGATCGTCGAGCCTGAGAACATGATGCTACACCACCGTCTCACATCACATACAACATAAGTTGACACTTTATTACCTACACACATCTTTTTGTTTCTGTTATTATTGTGGCATTCATATGAATTCTAGTCATAGTTACTCTAGGGTGTATCAAATGTGCTAACATACATTGTACCATCATAAAATAAGCACCAAACAAGCGTTAGGACCACTTAGAAAAATATCGCAAAACTATTACGTAGGTATCGATATTGGTAGAGTGATATCGATAATTCTCTCAAGTGGTATTGATATCGCTAGGAAAATTGTTTCCAAATTAGTTTACTGTTTCTCGTCTTAAAAACTCAACTTTAGGAAAATATCGATACCACTAAAAAAGTATCAATAATTTTACCCCGAGTATCGATAGTCGTGGCAAAATATCGATACCAACTAGTGAAACTGACTTTTTACACTTCAAAAATTGCAGAGGTATCATTTTTAAAACCTGAATATCAATACCTCTATTCCAAACCTTAGAAACACAACATATATCATTACATAGGTCATTCTGAGCTTGTTCAAAACATCATGCATCAGATACCACATAAATTTAGCACAAAAATGTCCCAAATATCAGTCCCAACATCATATTTCAAGTCCAAAATTTCCAAGTCTAATAGGCATGCAAACAACCAAAAATCTTAGCAAAACCAACATAAAATCTACCACATTGCCTTTTATTCCCAGAACAAAAATAATCAAATAGCACCTACTAATAGCAACTAAAGTACTTGGCTTGGTTCACCCCTCGAGACCACACCGCTCACACTGGCACTACTTATTTGCAATGGTAAAAAGGAGTGGGTGAGCTTAACAAGCTCAGTGAATGCTTAGAACAACCACTAAGGAAACAAGTCATTATGCATCGATTAAGCAGACATGTCAAATATTCATAACATATTTAACTCTAAGATCATATTTCTTACATCTAATCATCTTCCATTTATACCATTACACATTTATCACACTAATCACATGATTATTTAAGTATATATCACAGCACATATAAATCACATTTAATCACATTCAGTCACATTATATGATAGTTTAGCTTTTGAGGTTATGAAACATAATGTGGACTTTATCACCACACATCGGATACATGGATCTTCAACACACCAAAATGACTCATAGAGTTGAACATGTCCCATAAATGAGGCATATAGCTAACACTCTCCAACACACCAAACACACATATCTCAGTGAATGGAGCTTAGCTCACATTCCCTTATCTTTTTGAAAACTATCCCTGGGCCTCAACGCCCCAAATTCACATCACAAAGGTGAGTATTCACAATCCTATGGCATGCCAACTATATTTAACGGTCTCATCAAATCACAAGGCCAAAATATCCACATTATTATCAAATATTTACTGACTGACTTTTCGTAAATATTCATTGCATATTCACATCATTGGCACATTATAATCACTGTCACATGGTATGGAAACATACCTACAGATTTACTATCACATGGCATGAATAACATACCCACATATTCTCTGTCACAACAATCATCAGAACCTTATGGCATATGTCATGGCATCTCATATATGTTCATACTTTCACAATTGCACAATTGTACAAACACATATATATCACATTTAATCATAGGTGTAAGAACGCTTACACTCGAAATTTAGAGTAGGGGTTTAGGCTACCTCTAAATTCCCAATTACAAAATGAATCATCTACAAGCATTCCAAAACACTCACCAGAAATATGCTTTCGCTAAAAAACTGAAAGCTTAGACAAACTTTTCTTTACCTTTGTCTCTATTTGTTGAAGGTCCTATTGACTCCGATACTTCAACAAGAAAAACCACACAAACATACAATCAACAATCAGTCATTAACTCACATTAAATAGTAAAAAAATAGCCTAAGCTACGTTCTCTTTTAATCGAATCCATTGACATAGAAAACTTTAAATTTGTATATCTCAGCCTACACTTAATCTTTTTGCACGAAATGAATTTTGTTCATCTACATATTAATATACAACTAATTCCCAACCATTAAACTACACAAAACTAGTCAATTCATGGTAACAACATTTTTCGACATACAATGGCCGTTATGACAAAAATGCATTAAAACTTGAGAAATCTTTAACAAAAATTCAATGTAGATTTAAAAACATTCGAATCATGTTAAAACAAGTTGAAACACATTTTGAAACCACATTTCAATCCACAATTCCGAAATCCACCATCAATAACCAACTTTTTGACTTTTATTTAAAACATGCGTTTTAATGGTTAAAAATTCAGTTCAAGAGACTAGATATCATTTAAAACTATTAGAAGAACGAATGGTTACCTTCGATGGAAGAAAAATGAACTTTGACACATATCCGGGAAAACCTACTCTTGAAGAAGATGATGAGATTAGTGAGGTTTTTGGGTGTTTTTCTTGGTTTTAGTAGAGACTTATGGTTTAAAGAATGTTGGAAATCAAGAGGGATTAGTATTTGGAAGTAAAAATCGATTGGAATGGACGAAAAGAAAAACTATGGGGAGTAAATTATCGTGAAATCAATTTGGAGAATGAGGGGTTTTAGGTTGATTTTAAAATTATGGGTAAATTACTTCATAGAAACTCTCAGTTTTGACTCTTTTACAAATCAGTCCTATTTTAAAAATTAAAGGTATTTAAAACTCTTTTTCAGAAATTGACTTAATTTCCTAATAGCCATAGTTGAAAACATTATCAATTACAAACCTTACGAAATTTCAAGCACATATAAGCTAAAATTCCTAAAATACCCTCAAAATTGCTAGGCCCAATTTTGGGTTTTTATAATTCTCTCCCTCTAAAAAGAATTTTGTCCTCGAAATTACCTAAACTAAATAGATAAGGATGCTGACTTCTGAATGCATCCTCGGTTTCCTAAGTAGCCTCTTCTGTTTTGTGGTTGCACCACAAAACCTTAACCAACTAACTCTCTTGTTTCGCTAAACATTCTCTTCGCTAGCTAAAATCTCTATCGATTCTTCTTCATAAGTGAGATAAGGTGGAACCTCGATCTCCTCTATTGGTATAATATGTGATGGATCTGAACGATACTTCTGAAGCATAGACACATGGAAACATCATGAATTTGTTCATGTTTTGCAGCAACTTAAGTCGATAAGCTACCGGTCCAATCCTCTCAACCACTTTATATAGTCCAACATACCTAGGACTCAACTTACCCTTCCTTTTGAACCTTAAAACCTTTTTCCATAGAGAAATCTTTAAGAACACCATATCACCAGCTTGAAACTCGATGTCTCGACGTTTCATATCCGCATAAGATTTCTTTCTATCTGTTGCTGCTTTCAACCTCTCACATATCAACTTCACTTTCTCTTCAGTCTCTCGAACTAATTTGGGTCAACGACCCTCTTTTAATCTAATTCCATCCAACAATAAGGAGTCCTACACTTCCTACCATACAACGCCTCAAATGGCGCCATGCGAATACTTGCTTGGAAAATATTGTTATAAGCAAACTCTGTTAAAGGCAAATATCGCTCCCAACTACCACTGAACTCAATCACACAACTTTGCAACATATCTTCTAACACTTGAATTACCCTCTCAGATTGACCATCAGTTTGGGGGTGATAAGTCGTACTAAAAGTAAGCTTCGACCCCAAAGCCTCTTACAAACTATTCTAGAACCTGGAAGTAAAACGAGGATCCCTATTGGAGAGGATAGAAATTGTTACTCCATGAAGACATACAATTTACATAATGTACAACTCTACCAACTTCTGCAAAGAATAATTGGTACGTACTGCCAAGAAATGTGGAATTTTCAAAAATTGATCAACTATAACCATACCGAATCTTTCTTCAACGGAGTCAAAGGCAAACCTGAGATAAAGTCCATTGTGATTCTTTCCCACTTCCATTCAGGAATCGCAATAGGTTGCAAAAAACCCCAAGGAAATTCATGTTTAGCTTTCACCTATTGACACACCAAACATCGAGCCACAAAATCAGTAACATCGCGCTTTAACCCAGGCCACTAATAAATCTCACAGAGATCATGATACATTTTACCACTACCGGGATGCATAGTGTAAAGGCTACTATGCACCTCAATAAGGATCACTTGTCTTAAATCCACATCTTGCGACACAGACAACCTACCTCAGAAATTCAAGATACCTTCTGCATCAACATAAAAGTCTCCCTTAACACTTGGCTCAACTTGATAAATCCTCTTCAACAAATCTCCATCTAACAGTTGTTTCTCCTTAATTTTGTTGAGCCGTAGTCGACCTCACTTGAAGTTCAACTAACAAACCACCATCACTAGCTAAACTCAAGTGCGCAAACATAGTTCTCAACTCTGTCATTGATTTCCTACTCAATGTGGTAGTAACAACATTCGCCTTGCCAGGATGATACTGATAGTACTAGAAAGAACATACGTTTTCTCCATACTTATTGGTTAATTTGTTTCCATTTAATTATCTTTAGCATATATTTTAGCATTTTTATTTCAGTAATTTACATTTTATAACTCAGTGAATCCTAGCCTTTTTTATCCTTAATTTTGCTATCTTATTGCATTAATATCGCTGCATGAGTAAACTCCAGATTGCATCTAGAATTATCTCCGCACCTAATAGCTGTCCGCAATGTCGCTGCATGAGTTAATCCCAGACTATGTCCAGAATTATAGCCGCAACTGACAACTGTCTAGATAAGAACCAAAACTGCGTGAGCTATCCAGTTTGGTATAACCAACCTGTACGTACAAGGACAAAATAATTTTGAGGAAAGGACACCTGTACTGTTGGAACAGGACATAAAAGGTGGACGTGAAAAGAAAAAAGGAGAGATTATTATTATTCTCCTCCATCATCATCTTCATCATCTTACCTTGAAGCTTGCGGCCATGGCGGCTTAAGCCTCTCACGGGTGAGCCAACATGAAAACCAGATGCAGACTAGTTCTTGACGAGGAGACCTAAGTGCGAGACAAGAGGGAATAGAGAGATTCAATTGAGTTGTCTAGGGATAGTCTTCACCATTTGATTCTTTTTTATTTCTTTTTAAATACTGGTGATTGATCTCTGATTTTTGTTTGTATGAATGTACACACGAATTCTTGGTTAAATGTTATCTTATTCAAGCTTGCTTTTATTGTTTAATCTTGGGGTTTGAATGTTTCTTAACACGGAAGTGTTATTACAGTCACTAACACTGAAAAGTGCAGTGACAGTTTGAGCTAACAAGCATTTCAACGGAAGTTGAGTGAGGATTAGAAAAATTTAGTCCACTTGTTCTAAATAGTGTCGTACTGCCTTTATTGGAAGGTGAGGTTAATATGCATGTTTAAGTCTCAGATTAAATAGAGGAGTGATGCTAGGTAAGATATACATTGAATTTTATTGCATCGACAATCACCTATACTTTTGTACCTTGTAAGCATTTAGTATTCTGCTGAAGATTGATGTTGGGGATCCTAGTTTATCATCACCATATTTTACTTTATTATTTTTAAAGTTATTGCATTGACAACTATCCTTACAATTTATCTTGTTTACATCTAGTTATCACACCGACATTAATAGACAAAAGGTTACAATCCCCGTGGGATCGATATCCAACAAACTCACATCTATCTATTAAACTTGCATCGATAGTGTACGCTTACACGTTATTGCTGTGACATTAAACAGCCAACCAGATACTCAATCACACAGTCATAGTCCTTCAAAAGCTCAATCTAATGCCTTTGCCTTAAGTTCAACTCCTTTTGGGAGAGGAGGTGCTTGGAGCTCTTATAATCTGTGTAAATAACACACTTTTTCCCATACAAATAATGGCGCCAAATCTTAAGTGCAAATACCACAGCAACTAATTCCAAATAATGGTTAGGATAGTTGTGCTCATGCGTCTTCAACTATCTCGAAGCATAAGCCACAACTTTACCCTCTTGCATCAATAGACAACCAAGACCCGAGTATGAAGCATCACTATAAACCACAAAATCTTTTTCAGGTTCTGGTTGAATCAACATAGGTGCCTTCGTCAACGCTGCTTTAAGCTATTCGAAACTCTTTTGCCTTTTACTATTCTATTCAAACACCACATGCTTTTGAAGTAGTTTCGATAAGAGTGCAGCAATAAGGGAAAACCCTTCAACGAATCTACGATAACAGCCAACCAAACCCAAGAAACTCCAAACTTTTGTAACACTCCTAGGCAGCTTCCACTCCAAGATCGCCTTAATCATTTTAGGATCCACTCAATTCCCTTTTGCCTATTCCATATGTCCTAAAAATGTAACTTCGTTATGCAAAAATTCAAACCTAATTAACTTCAGATACAACTATTTCTCACACAGAATCTACAAAACAACCCTTAGGTGCTCATCATGATCCTCCTCAGAACAAAAATACACAAAAATGTCATCTATAAAGACAACCACAAATTGATCCAAGTATGAATGGAATACTCGGTTCATCAAATCCATGAATGCAGTAGGGTCATTCGTTAAACCAAATGGCATCACCAAAAACTCATAATGCCCCTACTGAGTCCTAAAAACGATTTTTAAAATATCCGACTTATAACAACCTATTTTTAATGAAATCAGAATAATGGTTTTGAGACCACGAATTTGAAGAGTAAATTATAATTTTACTATTTTTTAATGTCTATAAGATGTTAGTAAGGTCGTGTTAAAATTTTGTTAAGAAATTTTGATGTTTGCATGGTTAATTAAGTGAAAAGAACTAAATCGTAAAAAGTGCAAAAGTAGAATTCCATTAGTTAAAGGAGTCAATTAGCTATGAAATTTTAATCTAAGGGACTTGAATGGTAAATAGAGCAAATAATATGATAGTGGATGTTTATGGACATGGTTTTAATGAAATAATTAAAGTTTTTAAAGGTTAAAATGGTAAATAGGTAATTAAAAACTAAAACAAAAGAAAGAAAAATTAGTATGATCTTCATATCATCTTCTTCAACCGAATTTTCACCATTGAAGATAGGGCTAGGTTCATCCAATCTTCCTATAGTGCATGTAAGTGATTTCAAGCCCCGATTTTATTGATTTTTATGTTTTTTAAGTCGTTTTAGCTTAATCTAGATAGCCCGGTGGTCAATTTGTAAAACTATTAAAGATTGAGGGTTATGACATGAATGTTTTTGAATGGTTCTTGATTATTAATGGTATATTATGAGTCCTTGTTGACTAAAAAACAAGTTTTGTAAAGTGATTTTTGATGAAATGTGCATTTAGGGATTGATTTGTAAGAATGGTAAAAGTTCATGGCAAATTTATTAAATGATGGTTTCTATGGGTTGATATAAGTCCCTAGTAAATTTGGTTAGCTTGAATGGAGGATTAAAAAGCTGAGATTTTAATTTATGAGCTTAAAGACTAAATTGTGAAAAGTTAAATTATTAGGGACAAAATAGTAATTTTGTATAAATATGAAATGTGGACTAAATTGAATGCTAGAGGTATTAAATGAATTAAAATTGTCTATTTAGATCAAGATAGACCACGTACGAATCTAGATCGGGGAAAACCTAAAGCCTCAGATTAGTTTGACTTCGTTTTTACGCCTCTAGTTGTCGAGGGAAGTTCGTATGAACAATTATCGAATTAATGTTGTTTAATTTGAATGTTACTATGTTATTTTTATTGTAAATGGATTAATATATAATCGTATCAATGTTAAGATGAATTGATGGATGTTGAGTCCCAGTTGAACCTTAGGAATTCGTAGGAAACAAATGACATGTCATTAGGGATTTCATGTTTTGGGTGCTGGTCTTGAATGTCCTACCGATGGATGAGGTCCTGCATTTGTTGTGGATACTCCACAACTTGTGTAAGCAGCAACGTGTAGCTGACATTCCAACTCACAGCTCGTGTAAGTAGGCCCATTTCACAGCTTGTGTGAGCAATAATGTAAAGGAAATGTTACAGTTACATGTTTAAGCGCACTTTGTGTGAGCTTTCCCGAGTATCTTATCATATTCTAGATGGTTCAACGGGTATGAAAAAGAAAGAAAATGGTAAGTGTTCAAATGGAATATATCATGTACTTATGAAAAGGAAATGGTGACCTAAATGAGATGAAAAAATGTGTAAGCTAGTTGTTATGGATGAATTCATTTGAACCATGTATAAATGCACTAACTTGTGTATTTGGTGATGTTGTATAGGCATTGTGCCAAGCTTATGGTATTAATTGGTGTTATAATTATGCTATTTACATTATGCAAATGAAATGGTAAGTTGTGTATATGTTATATGAACTTACTAAGCATTAAGTGCTTACATAGTTTCTTTCCTATGTTTTATAGATTATCGAAAGCTCGATCGGTTTGGAAGCTTATAGGAGATCTATCACACTATCCAGTATAAATATTGGTAGTTTCTTATTGTTTTGGCCAATGTTATAATGACATGTATAGGTGGACTTTTAATTATGTTTAGTTGAATGTTTAATGGCTGATTTGGTATGTATAAGTTATGAATGTTTTCTTGGTTTGGTATATTTGATGCCTTACTAGTTTGTGTCATTGTGACTATATCACATTGCATGTTTTTGAATGGGTCAAATGGCATGTTTTGTAAAGTAATAGTAATGGTCAAGATGTGGTATGTTTCGTAAGTTTTGGAACTAGTAATTGATGAATGGTTAGTGGAAAAATATGCATGTTTAGGTAAGCCTTGATGATTTCATTTGAGGTGCCTTTGAATGGCATATTGGTTATTTGAATTAGGACTATAGAATGGCATATATATAAGTATGTTTAGGTATGGTTTGATGCTTTGTAAGTGTGCACAAATGGTGCAAACGTATATGCATGATTTGGTGTTGGGAATGGCTTGTTTTAGGTGAATTTTAGGTCCACACGGCCTGAGACATGGGTGTGTGACTATGCCGTGTGTGACACGCGGCCTGGCAACACAGCTGTGTGTTTCCTAAAGGTTCCTTTGTATGCAAGTTAGTGAGTTACATGGCCTGGCACACGGGCGTGTGGGGCAATTTCGAGAGTTACACAGTGTGGCACACGGGCATGTGACACGACTGTGTGACCCTACTCAGAAGGTTACAAAGTTGAGGACACAGGTTGGGGCACAGTCGTGTGTCCCTAATTCGAAGGTTACACGGCCTGAGACACGGGCGTGTGTCTCAGCCGTGTGACCCCTATAGTCAAATTTTTTTAATTTTTATTGAACTTTCAAAATGTTTTCAATTTAGTCCCAAATTGTTTCTAAGGTATTTCCAAGGCCTAGAGGGCTTGATTTAGGGACGGAATATGCATGTATGATTGATATATGATGTGATTATGTTTGTGAATGAAATATTGTTTAAATGTTTCTTATTGTACAATAATGCTCCGTAACCATAATTCGGTGACAGATATGGGTTATGGGTGTTACATGACTCCTTCATCTTCAATTGATAATACCCAGATCTTAAGTCAATCTTCGAGAACATCGTTGCACCTCGAAACTGATCAAACAAGTCATAAATTCAAGGTAAAGGATATTTATTCTTAATAGTCAACTTATTCAACTACCTATAATTAATACACATCCTCAATGTACCGTCATTCTTCTTCACAAACAAAACTAGGGCACCATACGAAGATAGACTCAGTCGAATGAACGCTCTATCTAGTAACTCTTGCAACTGAATCTTTAATTCTTTGAGATCCTTTGGTGCCATATGATAAGGAGCAATGGGCATCGGTGCAATACCAGGATAGAATTTAATATCGAACTCGACTTCATGATTCAACGGTAAGCAAGACAGATCTTTAGGAAACACATGAAGAAAATCCTTAATGGCATGAATATATTGAACTCTCAACTCCTTACTAACTGAATTCAATACATAGGATAAGTAAGCTTCACAACCTTTTCTCATCATCTTTTCAACCTTCATAGCTGCAACCACAGTAGACAAAAATCCCGATCTTTCACTAACAACAACAATTTCCATCCCATCACTATTCCTCAAACTAATTCGCTTTGTTCTAAACTCTACCTTAGCCTTATGCTCAGTCAACCAATCCATATTAAGAATAACATCAAAACCATAAATGGTAGTTCCATGAGATCCACATATAAAATGTGCCCTAGTATCATAAGGGGGCATCTACGACAAACTTTATTTACTACAACACTATCTCCAAAGGAACTAATTACAGTCATACCCAACTCTATATTCTCTACAGGAATCCCTAGCTTACAAGCTAATTCACCCAAAATATACGAATGTGTAGAACCAAAATCAGCCAAGGAAAACAATGGAATAGATTGCAAAATGAAAGTTCTTGCAATAACATCAGTCGAACCTTAATCCACAGGTTCCCTAACCACATAAACCCAAGCTAGACCTCCAAACTCAACTTATGAAGCAACAGTGTGAGTGACAACTCGCTGTCCAACCGGTCTCCCATTACCTCTACCATGACCTCGGCCCCTAATAGGTGCAAAAATAGGTGTCGAACTCTGAGTCTATGAAACCTTAACTCTATTCAGGCAATCCCACAGAAAATGTTATTTTGAACCAAAGTTATAACAACCACCTGTCAACTTACAACACTCTGTAGGACGCCTATGATCACAATGCGCACAAAGTGGCCATCTAGAACCACTGGAAACACGAAAATATACACACTTTTTCATG
>CM025145.1:14923462-14936036 GCA_013467495.1 Gossypium gossypioides | reverse complement strand
TGCCAAAAGCACACCAACCATAATACCATATATACATGCCAAACATAACAACTAGATCATTAAACACAAATCCACTTATACATACCATTATAACCTTAACCAAAACATCAAAATCTACCAATATAGCCGTTGGATAGTGTAAAAGGTCTCCGATGAGCTTTCAAACTGATCAAGTTTCCGATAATCTATAAAACATAGGAAAGAAAACAACGTAAGCATATAATGCTTAGTAAGTTCGTAAATCATGAACAAAGCTTACAATTTCAATGCTAAACCTTATAAATTAAACATGAATCAATCCAACATAAGCTTGGCACAAGCCTAAGCATCACCAACAATACAAGTTAGTGCTTTAACACATAACTCAACAAAATCATCATATGATAAGATAAATTTCATGAACATAATACATTTGAGTTCATACTTTCCATAGTCATGAATATGCATACATTGATCATTGACAATTCATAACTTTCCATAGGTTCATAATATAGTCGATCGAAACACTTACCGCTCCTTCCCTTTACATGCTCGTTAAACCACTTAGAATAATATCAGATACGCGGGAAGCTCACACAAAGTGTGCTAAACATATGGTTGAAACCATTTCTTTTCCTTTTCCTGTACATCATTGCTCACTTGAGCCATAAATGGGTCTGCTCACACAAGCTGATGGTCGGAATGTAGCTTTACGATGCCGCTCACACAAGCTGACGAGTATCCATAACAAATGTTAGAACTCAGCCATCAGTAGGACATTCAGGACCAACACCCGAAACATGATAACCTTAATGACATGTCCTTTGTATCCTATATATTCCTAAGGTTGAAACAGGCCTCGATAGTCGTCGTAACGTCTTTGGATTTTCATCATAACATGATATGATAAATAGCATAATAGCATATAAATCAAATAACATTAAAACGTTATTTAAACATACGAACTTACCTCGAATACAAAGACGTCGAAATAGGATCACTAATCCGAGACTTTATCTTTTCCTCAATCTAGATCCATACGAGGCTTAACTTAATCTAAATAAGCAAATTCAATCTATTTAATATACATACTATTCAATTTACTCCAAAATTCACACTTTTGCAAAATTATAGTTTTGCCCCTATTATTTTAACTTCTTTATAATTTAGTCCTTAAGCTCGTAAATTGAAATTTATGTAATTTCATCCACATAACAAGCTAACCGAGTTACCTAAGACCTCATATCAACCCACACAAATCATCAATTTACCATTTTATAATGATATTTTACTATTTTCACAAATAAGTCCCTAAATGATAATTTCATCAAAAGTTACTTTACAAAAGTTGTTTATTTAACAACAAGGACTCGTAATATTCAATTAAACTTCAAAAACTATACAAGAACATTCATGGAAAAACCTAAACCTTTAAAAATTTTGCAAATTAGTCCCTGGGCTAGCTAGATAAAGCTACAACGACTTCAAAAACATAAAATTCATTAAAAACAAGACAAAATTATACTCACATGCAAGCAAGAAATTGACCGAACCTTTAAACTTCTTCAATGGATTTTTCTAGGTTTAATTTTGGTGAAGGAATGAACAAAAAAGATTATAGCTTTTGTTTATGTTGTTTTCACTTAACTTATTTATTAATTTACTTAATTAACCTTAGTACTTAACCTTTAAATATCACTACACTAGTGTCCATATTTGTCCACTCATAAGAATAATGGTTTAATTACAATTTAAATCCCTTAAAAAATTAACTTCATAGCTAATAGATACCTTTAACTACTAGCAATCCATTTTTACACATTTTTCAATTTAGTCCTTTTCACTTAATTAAGCATGCAAACGTTAAAATTTCTTAATGAAATTTTTATACAACCTTACTAACATACCATAGAGATAAAAATAATAATAAAATAAATATTTATACTTCAGACTTGTGGTCCCGAAACCATTGTTTCGATTTCACTAAAAACGGGTTGTTACACTATATATCTGGTGGGTTACATCATGTAGATGCTCTATTCCAGATAGCCGTTCAAAAATATTTTCTTAGCATCCGTTTGCCAAATCTCGTAATTGAGAGTCACCACAATGGATAGTAATATACAGATTGACTTTAGCATGGAAACTGAAGATAAGGCTTCTTCATAATCGATGCCTTCTTTCTAAGTATAACCTTTTGCTACAAGTCTGACATTATAAGTTTCCACTTTTCCATCCACATATATTTTCCTCTTGTAGATCCACTTACACCCTATGGGTTTTATCCCTTTCGATAAGTCTACAAGTTCCCACACTGATTTGGAATACATAGAGTCTATCTCAACTTTCATAGTTATTTCCCAGAGTTTGGAATCAGCACTCTACATCACTTCGTCATATGTGAGTGAGTCATCATCTTCCTATTCGCCAGACTAAGTGTTCAAAATACTGTCGCCAGACTGGAAAAACTCAAGCCTATAAGATACCCTCTCACTATGACAAGACTCCTTATGTTGTTGATCGTTTGCAGGTCTACTATTAGGAGTTATTTCTAGACCTATTTCCATAGGGTTTTGTATATTTCTTGAAATCTCCTCGAGTACCTTTTTACTCCGAGGTTTGAATTCATTCATGTAACTTTCTTCAATGAAAGTAGCATGACTTGAGACTATAACAGTTTGCTCTTTTAGGTTATAAAATAAACCACCCTTTGTTCCCTTTAGATATCCTACAAACATGCGCAATTCTATCTGTGAGTCCATTTTCCTCGCATTTTTATCCACTACGTGGGCAGGACATCCCCAAATCCTAAAATGATTAAGATTCAACTTCCTACCATGCCACAATTCGTATGGGGTTTTAGATGCTACCTTAGTTGGCATATCATTCAGAATATAACAAGTCATTTATACAGCATATCCTCAAAAGGAGAATAGCAACTTCAGATAAAATCTCATTCTATTGTGGAGTGCCCGACTCGATTAACTAGGATAAAATCTCATTCTCTATGAGGTACCCTAAGAATTCATCAGATAAAAATCCCCCACCTCAATCAGAACGAAGTGCCTTTATAGGTAAACCTCGTTGTTTCTCCACTATGAATGTCACAAGTGAATAAATCCATAAATGGATTTAGGATCTATTTTTCTTGGGTCTTGTCTGATGTATTGTTAGTTCAATCAGTCACATCTATATCTCTATCTTCTAGGAGTCATCTGTTCTGATGTCTAAGACAAGGCATCTCACCAATTGGACTTGATAAATGACATATTAGTCTTTTAATCAATTTGCTTATTTCGATTAGACTAAAGACATGGTTAATTTTGTCTACTAATAAAAGATGTCTTTCCATACTACGATTCAACCACATAATACTGCTTAGTCTTAGTTAAACATTTATGTTAAACTAAGTTTTATTATATAATATGTTTTGATATAACAAATTAAAATGTTTCTAACTAATAGTTAAAGTTGAAAAAATTTGGGCAAAATTGATAAAATCAAGTTAAAATGGTTTCAATTGAGTTATACATTTTCAATCATGGTAAAACTGTTTTTAAACAAGTCAGTATTGCTCCAAGCCAAAAAGCATCAATACTTTTGGCAAAGTATCGATAGTTTTCAAAATATTAATACCAAATTGACATTTTGTTTTCAATTTACAAAAAATATTGATACCTTTTACCATGTATCGGTAATTTTTATTTGGTATCATTGTAAACTAATTTCAACGGTCACTGAATCAGGCATTAAATGCTAATAGTATCAATACTCATAGAAAAGGTATTGATACCTTTTGTCGCAGGTGAATTTAATGATCTGGTATTTTCATCCCCAACGGCTCCGTTAACTTTCACAACAACTCCAATGGTTGGAAATGTATTAGAGGGTATAAATACCATGTTCCAAAGGTCCTACACCAATGAGAGAGATCATCGAGCTTAAAGATTAATAAAAACAACATTAGTGCTTAATTCTTTCATATTTTTCTTGTAAACACTTGTGAGCTTTCATTGTATTCATTCAGCTCAAGTGTTATTCTTTGAATTTGTGCTTAATTTGCAAACACACCAATCTTGTAAGGATTACTTCTTAGTTTCCTATTTGTTATTCTTTTTGAGAGGTGTTGAGTGTTAAGGTGTGAGTAAAAACCTTAAGGGAGTTGCAATCTTAAAATTTTGGGTAAAAATCTTAAGTGAGATTGTAAGGTTAAACATTGTCCTTAAAGGTTTTCAAATTAGTGAATTGGAAAATTCTTTTATTGTGGAAATCTAAGATAGTGGAGTAGACAATTGGGGTCGAACCACTATAAATTGTTGCGTTCATTCTTGCACATTCTTTCGATGCTTCCACAAATTTTCTTAAGGCCAATTCACCCTATTACTGATTTTGAATTGATCTTTCGAGCTAACAATTGGTATCAGACCTAGTCTCTAAAGATGGTTTAACAACCAAGAGAAGATCCTGGGAGAAGCTCAAATGATCATCAACTCATCCTATAAAACTGAAATCTACTTCCAGGTCAATTTTCTTTGGTGAGTCTCAGTCTATCTCCAAACCTCTTTATTTCAATGGTGCTAACTATTCATATTGGAATCCTAGGATAATGTTGTTCATCCAAGCAAATGACCTTGCTGTATGAGACATTATTATAGATGGTCGTTCATTTCCATCCAAACAAGAAGGAGAGCTTTTAGTTCCAGAAAGCAAGAAGGAATAGAATGAGGAAGATAGGAGAAGCATTCAACTCAATGCCAAGGCAATGCACATTCTATTTTGTGCATTTGGTCCGGATGAGTATAGTAGAGTTTCGTCTTATTTAAACGCAAAGGAGATTTGGGACAAGCTTGAAGTTACCCATGAAGGCATTAGCCAAATGAAGAAGTCTAAACTTGGAATCCTTACATTTAACTATGGTACTTTCAAGATGAAGCTCGAAGAGGATATCAAGGAGATGCCTGATCGGTTTGCAATCATCATAAATGGATTGAATTCTTATGGGAAGACTTGTCCAAATGAAGAGGTGGTAAGAAAGATGCTTCGAAGCTTACCTACATCATGGGAAGCCAAGGTGACCGCAATTGAAGAAGCAAAGAATTTAGAAATTTTGACATTCGATGAGCTCATCTGTAACACCCCTAACTCGTAACTGTAGCCGAATTAGAGTTACAAAGTATTACTGTATAAACAAAACATTACAAAATACATTTTCAAACATCAATACTAACATCACATAAGGCATTCAATCACATACGTGTCATCCCTAAATCAAGCCCTCAAGGCCCTAAAAACACTTTATAAACAATTTAGGACTAAATTGGAAACATTTGGAAAGTACAAGAAAAAGTTAGAAAAATTGGACTGTAGGGGTCACACGACCGTGTCGCCAGGCCATGAGACTCACACGGACGAGACACACGCCCATGTCTAAGGCCATGTAACCTCTGAACTAGGGATAAACGGCCATGTCCCAGCTCGTGTCCTCACCCATGTCACTCTCTGAGTTGGGTCAAATGGCCAAGCCACACGCCCGTGAGTCAGGCCGTGTAACTCTCGAATAGCCACACACGCCCATGTGCAAGACCGTGTGCTAGGCCGTGTAACAGCCTGACTTGCATGCTTTAAAACCTACAAGGGACACACGACTGTGTCACCTGGCTGTGTGTCAAACACGGTTGAGTCACACACCCGTGTTTCAGGCCGTGTGGACATGAATTTGCTCAAATACAAGCCATTTTCATCACCAATTCAAGCAACCATCTAAACGTCTTTATAATACCTAATCAAAGCATCAAAACATGACTAATACCAACATGAAATGACCAATTCAAAAGTTCAAAACCATTCAACCAATATGCCATACAAGGCATCTTAATTGCAAACATATAAACTTACCAAAAACATGCATATGTTGATCACATTTCTACTACCTAACATAATTCAACTTTTACCAAATCATACCTCAAATATGATTACTAACACTTCAACATAACTTACCATTTGAGCCATACTTATCATACATCATAAATACTAAAATGACACAAACTAACCAACATCAAATGGTACCAAAACAACTTGTACATGCCAAAATAACCTCTTATGCATACATGACATCAAAACACAAACATATTTAGTTATCATGTACACATTCATCAAACACCATTTTGTAACATCCAAAATATATTTCAACCTCAAATTCAACTACATAAGTTTATACATGCCACTACCCAAGGAGATACAAAAACTACCAAAGTCGGTGGATAGTGTGAGCTGAAGATTTGATCCGTCGAAAGTGTCAGCAACAATGATCTACAAAACAATCCACAAAATCGAATATGCATATAAAACTTAGTAAGAATGTAACATATCGTTTAATTTGTCAATAAATTGAATACAGTTCATATATTATTCAATTCAGAATTACCCAAGTCTAAACAAAGTACAAAAGTACATCCAAGGGTACCGAAGTATAAACAGGGGCACGCCTGTGCAATATAGGGGTACAGAAGTACAAACAGGGGCACGTATGTGCAATCAGGGGTAACGAAGTACAAACAGGGGCACGTATGTGCAATTCATCATTATTCTTCTAATAATGTAATAATTAAAACATCATAATTCAAGTACACAATAGAAAATCCATTACGTATTAAAAAAACTACGAACTTACCTCGACAATTAGAGCGTAGAAGCGGAACCGATTAATCTAAGGATTTAGCTTTTCCCCGATCTAAATTTGTTCTTGGTCTATATTGATCTAAATAGACAATTTTAATTCATTTAATAACCCTAGTATTCAATTTAGTCCACATTTCATTTTAGCAAAATTACTATTTTGCCCTTAACATTTTAACTTTTCACAAATTAGTCCTTAAGCTCATAAATTGAAATCTAAGCATTTTCATCATTTTCTCAAGCTAGCTGATTTCTCTAGGGACCTATGTCAATCTATACAATTCATCATTTCACAAACTTGCCATGAACTTTTATCATTTTTACAAATAAGTCCCTAAATGTTATTTTCATCAAAAATTACTTTACAAAACTTGTTTATTTATTAACAAGGACTCATAATCTACCATCGAACATCAAGAATCATGCAAGAACATTCATGGAAAAAACCCTAAATCTTTAACAGTTTTATAAATTGATCTACGGGTTAGCTAGGTTAAGCTAAACTGATCCCAAAAATATAAAAATCATTAAAAATGGGGATTAAAAACTCACCATGCACACAACCAAAGATCAATCGAATGCTCCCTCTTCTCCAATGGCTAAAACCAATTTTAGGGTAATGAGATGAAGAAGATGAACACTTTTGTTTTAATTAATTTAACCTTTATTTACTCATTTATATTTTTACCCTTTAAAAACATTCAAATTTTCAATAAAACCTTCCCATGAATATCCACTAACTATATAAATGGTTTCATTACAATCTAAGTCCTCTTGCTATAAAGTTCCATAACCATTAAACCCCCTTAACTAATAGAACTCTAATTTTATACTTTTTACGATTTAGTCCTTTTTACTTAATTAATATGCAAAGGTTGAAATTTCTTAACGAAATTTTAATACGACCTTACTACCCTCTCATAGACATTAAAATAATAAAATATTAATTTACTCATCGAATTATTGGTCCCGAAACTAGTGTTCTGGTTTCATTGAAAGCGGGCTGTTACATCATCGGTTATTTGCTTACACATGCGATGAGACTCAACAAAGTGGATGAAAAAGAATAAGTTATGAAGAAGACTGTTGGTATTGCCTTAAAACCCACCACAAATAAATAAAGTGAATCAAGTGAAGAGGTGGATGAAGATAAAGAGATGGAGGTGTTTGCTAAAAGATTCAAGATGTTCATGAAGTTCAATAAAGGAAGAAGATTCCAAAAGATGGAGGAATTGAAGCTTGAATCTACCAAGGAGAAATATCCTATTATTTGCTATGAGTGTAACACACTGAGACACATCAAGTTCGATTATCCTCAATGGAATAATAAGGGGTCTCGCAAACAAAAACACAAGGCTTATGTTGCTGCTTGGAGTGACAAGGATTCATCCGATGAAAAAGATCAAGAAGTAGTCAACCTATGCCTTATGCCCATCAATGGCTCTAAGGTAACTTCTAACTCATTTATTTCAAATACTTATTCTTTTGATGAGTTGCAAAATGCCTATGATGAATTAGGCTTGGAGTTTGAAACTATGGTTTCAAAATATAAGAAAACTATTTCTAAATTAAAAGATGAAAATAGCTCTCTCCAAAGCCAATCATGAACTTGAAATTAAAATCCATGATATGTAAGTTATTTTAAATGATTTAGAGAAAAAGAACCGAGACTTGCATAATTTGTTTTCTAAAGTTCATAATGATCATCAAAAGCAACTTGAGTTGTTTAAAAGTGAAAAAGCTCACTCTAATAGAGCTCTTTAAAAGAGTTTGAAATAGGAGAAATTTTAAAACAAAACTTTATTAAAATAGCTTTAATGTCTATAAACATAGAGTTCTCTCAAGTTTTTACAAAAGAAAATTTGTTAAGAGTATATGGGTTCCAAAAAGACTCATTACTACTAAAGATAAGGATAGCCTTTCTAATTGGATACCTAAGGGGAATAGAATTTGGAAACTAATGTTTATGGACCCAAAAGAAATTGGGTACCATGAATAAAAAATTAGTTCTATGTTTGTAGGGCAAGGTGCATTGCTTCAAGGTGAACAACACAAATGAAAATTCTAAGTGATTGCACCTTAATGTTTTAGGTAAGTTAGTTCACTTGTTCTCTATTTTTACTATCTATATTTGTGTTAACCACTTTCTTTTCCTCTTAAGCTTTATTTGATTATTTTTTATATAACAAAAATGGGGGGGAAGAGAAAGGTAAATTTTATGGTTGATTGGTTATGATTAATTGATTATATGTCAAATTTAGTGACTAAGTTTTCAAAGTAAAATCAATGTCAAATTTGACCTAATTTTTTAAGCCGTAAATTGAAAATGAATTTTATATAGGGGAGCTTAAATTGAAAATGAATTTTATTAAGAGGGAGCAATTTATTCAAAAACAAATTTACCAATTGTTTTGTAATATCAAAATGGGGGAGATTGGTAAACTAAGCTTTATTTGATATATTTTTATATAACAGATTAAAGTGTTTTTGAATATAAGTTAAAGCTGAAATTGGGCAAAATTGATAAAATCAAGTTAAAATGGTTTCAATTGAGTTAAACATTTTCAATCATCTTAAAACTATTTTTAAATAAGTCAATATTGCTCCAAGCCAAAAAGTATCGATACATTTTGGTCAAGTATCGATAGTTTCCAAAGTATCGATACCCATTCTAAAATCGATACCAAATTGATATTCTATTTTCAATTTACACAAAATGTATTGATACCTTTTACCAAGTATCGATAATTTATATTTGGTATCGTTGTAAACTAATTTCAACGGCCACTAAACCAGACATTAAATGCTAATAGTATCGATACTCATAGAAAAAGTATTGATACCTTTTGTTGCAGATGAATTTAATGATCTGGTATTTTCATCCCCAATGGCTCTATTAACTTTCACAACAACCCCAAGGGTTGGAAATATATTAAAGGTTATAAATATCATGTTCCAAAGGTCCTACAACAAGGAGAGAAATCATCAAGCTTCAAGATTAATCAAAACAACCTTAGTGCTTAATTCTTTCATATTCTTCTTGTAAACACTTGTGAGCTTTCATTATATTCATTCAACTCAAGTGTTATTCTTTGTATTTGTGCTTAATTGGCAAACACATAAATCTTGTAAGGATTACTTCTTAGTTTGCTATCTGTTATTCTCTTTGAGAGGGTTGAGTCTTAAGGTTTGAGTAGAAATCTTAAGGGAGTTGCAATCTTAAGATTTTGGGTAGAAATATTAAGGAAGATTGTAAGGTTAAAAATTTTCCTTAAAGGTTGTCAAATTAGTGAATTTAGGAAAATCCTTAGTTGTGGAAAGCTAAGGTTGGAGTAGGAAATTGGGGGTCAAACCACCATAAAATGTTGTGTTCTTTGTTGCACATTCTTTCGTTGCTTCCACAAATTTTCTTAAGGCTAATTAACCCCCTCTCCTCTTGGTGATTTCGAGTTGATCCTTCAAGCTAACAATTTAAACAACCAATGAGCAACATTTTCTTCCATTTTGCTTTGTGTGCAAAAACCATGTGAGGACAATTATACTAAGTATATTAATGTAATCAATGAATTTTTTATTAACCAATCTGTTCGAAAAAATTACAAGTTTACAAACGAATATACTACACTTAAGGCACTAGATCCAACATACACCTATGGCATTCATGGATCTCATGAACCACATTTTCCAGCCTTATTTGGATCAGTTTATTGTAGTGTTGATCATGACAAGCATCTGAGAATTATATTGCAAGTGTTGTGTGAGAACCTTTTCAAAAAGCTCAATAAGTGTGAGTTCTGGTTATCTAAAGTGGTAATTTTGGGGCACAATATTTTGTCCAAGGGAATTTGGGTATTACAAGAGATTCGTAAATGGGTTTTCTAAAATAGTTATGCCTATGACGAAGCTTCTACAAAAGAACGTGTCGTATGAGTGGAATAGTTAGTGTCAAGAAAGTTTCAAGAAATTGAAAACTCTGTTGATAGAAGTGTCGATATTAACTTTGTTGGATCCGGTGCCTTAAGTGTAAAATGTGGCATCATTCAAAATAGTGGATTTCATAACCCAAGACATGGGTAAATGATATCCTCTCATTGGCAATACATGATAGATGAAAAGTAAACGTGTCCACTGGTTGTTTGTCTTTGTGATAAATGACTTAATTACTATTTGATAGTAGTTGACTTTTCATGAAGGAAGATGTAATGGTTACCATGAGATAAAATAGGATCATATTGGAAGAATGGATTTATCCCAAAGAGATTAAGGATATCCTATTAGGGTAACACACTTTTGACAAGGTCATTGGATGAGCACTGATCGAGTAGCTTTGTAATGGTATGTAATTGGGGAGAGCTCAGTCATGATACTATAGTGGAATGACTTTGTGACTAAATGAGTTTATAATTAATAGGCGAAAAGCTGGAGCTTAATTATAAATCATTTGAGCCCTAATCACATATGTCCAATCGGTCCGTCTACTAGCTCGTTGAAACTAGAAATGAATTGCATCTTGAATCAAATGAACATAAATTGATAGAAATGATAAAGTTAGAGAAATGGATATTATTTGGAAATGAATGTGGTTTTCTCACTAAGTATGGAAATGACCTGAAAATTAATCTATGGTTTTTCGAATTATTAATTAATTGTTGTTCGAAAATGGAATTAAATTAATTGGTCATTGTGAATCCATTACATGTAGAAAAATTAAATATTTTTTCTCAAAGATTCTTTTACGGTAAAGTTGAAAAATGGATATGTGCAAGTTATGTGGTCATGGAAGTTTTGACATGAAAATGCATGCTATAATTGAATTAGAGTAAAATATTTGCATTCAAATATATATACTTGTACTATATTGACTTGAATCATAAAAATACCACTGAGCATTTTCACTCAACGTACGGTTTGTTTTCTCCGTGCACATGTATAGTTGATTCTCGAGAATGTGTGCAATAGATCCAACATCCAGGAAGCGATCCCCGACTCAGCAAAGTTTGTATAATTCCTTTTTTTTTTTTAAGTATGGCATGTACCTAGGTTGAGTTAATTGTTGGTGTAATAACATGATTTTGTGTACATTTTAAGTTAGAATTTGATATATGGAAATGGTCATATAGTTGCATATGTATTTGAGTGTAATGCAAGGTTTGAAATTGTATACCAAGTTGATTTATCCATGGCCTAATTGATTATGCACATATGTCAATTGCTTGAATGAATTGTACTAGGTAATTCACTTATAGGTTGTACGGCATTGAAGAAATGGTAGTATGACATTAGTACATTTGTGAATAAAGTGCTATGATTTGTAATTGAGTCATGAGAATCATGTTTTTGGCTGGAAATGTGTTATATGTTTTGGTTGGTTTAGCAAATGTAGGTTGGTGTCAATTTGTATCATTTAGAAACAAACAATCATGTCGCAACGTTGAGCATTTGTCGTCGCGACTAAGCCAAGCCAGTATGTCACACCGCGACGTCGAGCATTTGTCATTGCGACGAGGCAAAGTCAGTATGTTGCGCCACAACGAGGAACCCCTGAAGTGGCGACGTCAACCCATGATTTTGAAAACATTACAAATTTGTCCTAGTTCGACCTTAAGTGAGCTATAGAGCTTTCGTAGGCTCGCTTAAGACTCAAAAATGATTGTATATTGTATTATATACTTATATGACTTGTAATTAACTGTTTAATGGTATAAATTGAATGTAATTGGTTGTAGTTGCTCCAACAATGAATGTGACATCCTATAGCTTGGACCCAACGATCAAGTCAAATATGGGGTGTTATAGTTTGGATGAAGAATTTTAAATTTTTTTAGAGTTTTAAAATGCTAGCATTTTAGAATTTATTACTTCAAAATTCTAATATTAAGGATTTTTTTTGTTTGGATAAATAATTTATTTAAGAAAATAT
>CM025145.1:14895146-14908284 GCA_013467495.1 Gossypium gossypioides | reverse complement strand
GGATCAAATTGAAAAAAAAAAATGTTAGGTTGAGATACTAAATGTTGCTCTTTCCAATTTATTTAGGGGGATAATAGTTAAATTCACGATAATATTAAGTGAATAGAAATGTTTGATGGGATAGATAAGCGAAGGAGATGAGCAAATTAAGCACAATTAGGTGAAAGGGCTCTAATCAGCCATGGTATGGCCTTGGCACCGCGTGTTACATAGACATGGCCGTTGGTTGTCACTTGTGTGATATGCGCTTTCCTTGAATCTTGACTGCCACTCTTTCTTGCCACCTCGCCACCCCTTTCACTCCCACCACGCCAAAAAGGCACATGAACCTTACTGGCTTCTTGTCCTTTTATACATTTGTTTTTCCTCCCTCTCTCTTATACTTGGCAAATGGTCGCTCTGTTTTCTTCCTTCCTATGCCTGTATATAAAGAGGATAAGTCCAAGTCTGTGCATGCATCCACTTTAATTCTACTTGCCTCGAAACTCTCAGTCTCAGATTCATTTCTTGCAAATAAATAAGGTTCATTCGTTCACTCATCTTTTCTAATGAAGTTGATTGTATTTCTTGTGGTTCTTCCTTGGGTGGCTGTATTTGCTAGAAACTTTTCCCAAGATTTTGACCTCACATGGGGAAGTGACCGAGTTAGGATACTGAACAACGGAAAGCTGCTCACTCTCTCACTCGACAAAGACTCTGGCTCAGCTTTCCAGTCCAAGAATGAATATCTATTTGGAAAGATTTCAGTGCAACTTAAACTTGTCCCTGGCTACTCAGCTGGCACTGTCACATCGTACTACGTAAGCACTACTGATGCATTTTATTCATTTCCTGCTAAAATTTTGACTCATGACATGGGCTTGTTTTGGTTGCAGTTAGCCTCACAAGGATCAACATGGGATGAAATAGACTTTGAGTTCTTAGGGAATTTGAGTGGTGACCCTTATACTGTTCACACCAATGTAATTACTGAAGGTAAAGGAGACAGAGAGCAACAATTCCGCCTCTGGTTTGACCCAACAGCAGACTTCCACACCTATTCCATCCTCTGGAATCCCCATGTCATCATGTAAGAACCGCCCCCTCCCAAACGTATATCTTTTTTATATGCAAAAACAACTGGAATTAACAGTAAATGTTCGATCCATTCAGCTTCTATGTTGATGGGACCCCTATTAGAGAATTCAAGAACTTGGATTCAACTAAAGTTCCGTTCCCCGAGAGCCGGGCAATGAGAATTCATTCAAGTATTTGGAATGCAGATGACTGGGCGACAAAAGGCGGTCTCATCAAAACAGATTGGAGCAAAGCACCTTTTACAGCTTCCTTTAGGAACATCAGTGCACAAGCATGTATTTGGGCCTCTGGGTCCGGGGCTTATCCATGCAGCTCCAGTTCATGGCTGGCAAAACAGCTGGATGCGCCAAGCCTGGAAAGATTGATGTGGGTGCAGAAGCATTACATGATTTACAACTACTGCATTGACCTAAAGCGATTCCCACAAGGACTCCCTCTCGAATGTGCTGCTACAACATAGACTGAAATGCTACATTCTATTTCTTCCCATTGCCAAGAGACTTCACAAAATCTATACATATATCACACATATTTTACCAAAACTATGCTAGTAGATCATCTTAAGTTGCCACAGCTAATTTTCTCTTTGTCTAATTAATTACTAGTTTTTTCTTGAATTAGCTAATAGCTTTCAATAAGAAAATCACAACCAAGGTTTTTCTTTCAATGAAACGATATAAGCCTATATATTCATAACGACTATTGGAATCATCGTGGAACTTAACAAAGAAATCAATTTCTTATACAGATACTTGTCTGTATTCTCCAAAATCAGAGGTTAACTAACGACTTGATTAATTTTAGGCTAAACCACACCTTTAGCCACTAAACTATGGGTAAGCTTTTATTTCATCATTTAATTAAAAGAAGTTACAATTTGATTATTAAATTATTCAAAAGTTTTCATTAAATCATTAAACTGTTAAAATCAATACATATAACTTTTTTTGTTCACATTGCTTACACCAATCAAAAGCACTCTTTCCATTTCTCTTCTACAGTTCAATTATTTTCATGAACCAATTTTGGACGTGACAAATCTGCGAACCAAAATTCAAATAGTATTTTTTTTCTTTGATCTTCGACATTAACCATTAGATCGAATTGGATCTAAAGTATGTTCTTCTACTCGTCGATGGGTAATGATCCATCTACCAACCATCAAATTGTCGCTTGGAGTTCGCTAACAAAATTTTTTTAAAACAAAAGCTTAATAGGCCAGTAACTTAAATAAAAACTTTTGAATAGTTTAATGACCAAATTGTACCTTTTTTTAGTTAAATGACCAAAACGAAAACTTACTCATAATGTAGTTACTAATGGTGTCGTTTACTTTTAATTTTAGAAGTAAACTAGAGCAGGTGATGATGTGATTTCTAGAACTTGAATAGTTTGGAAAATAGCTCGATTGGGTTGGATTGTCTTGAAATGGTTCAACGGATGGAAACCTCGACCTATAGTAGTATTAGCTAAAGAACCTTAGAGCAGGTGATAATGTGAGTTCCCAAATTTGAATAGTTTGGGGAATAGCTCGATTGGGTTTGATCGTCTTGAAATGGTTAAACGGATGGAAACCTCGACCTGTAGTAGTAATAGCTAAAGAACCTTAGCTATATTAAAGCTAAGACCCACTTAACTCATGAATTTAGTAGAACCTTGGTATAAGTGAAGTCGCCACACCCTGGGATGGTGAATGGAGTGATAAGACAATTTGAACGCCACAAACATAGAAAGTTGAATAAGTTCGGTATAGTTTGGATAAGAACCAAAGAGAAAATTCTCACAAAGTAATGTTTAATTCAAAAATATTGTGTAACCTTACAAATGTTCATCCACTAGCTTTATATAGACCTATAAGTGACCTTTCAAATTCGACATTCAACTAGCTATTAACAAAAAACATTTAAATTCGGTTCATAACTTATGGTGGATAGCCAAAGAGTTATGTTTTTTCACTTGATTCATGTATAGTTGAAAAGTCATGTTTCTTCACTTGATGAAGTCTTAATGTTCCTTAAATATGTTTTTTATTGTCCCTTCATTTTCCTTATGGACAAATGTTATAATGATTGGCATTATCTCTTTTAATGGCACCATAATAAGCTTTGAGTACATAAAACCGATCAGACTTGAAAAGTCATTCCTTGATTCAATGAACTGAGTCACCTACAACATACGTAAATAGACATTAAACATTTGCAACTTTTCACATTCTTATTCAACTAAGACATTTAACTAAAAACAAACTTATTTATTATAGAAATAAACATGCTATGAACACACACACATGCATTTATTAATGAACATGTGACACAAACTAGACACTTGACTTAATTCATACTAAAAACATATTGCCACGTGTGAAGTGATATGTGAATGTGCAAGTGTACACGTCAAATCAAGTAATAAAATAGTAAGTAAGGTCGTCTCCACAGGGATCTGTTAGGATTAATTTGGTTAAGTTATCACTATGAACTATATGAGTCAGGCAATGACAAAAACATAATAACAAATTTGTAAAGGATAATCACTTATGCAATATTAAAATCAAATAACTAACTTAAAATGTTGTGGCAATTTCTCTTGTTTCTTCCTACACCTGCTACAAACATAAACAATTCCTTTCCTTCCACTAAAACAAGTAACATATAGTAACATTGAAAGCACAGTCCAAGTTTCATGGTGCAATGTTATAAAAATATCCTAAAAACACAAATATATCCACTTAAGTACAGACAGTTAATTAAGTTTAGAGGCTTGCAATATAACTCTTTTCAAGAGTTATCACACCCCCAAACCTAAGTTATTGTTTGTCCTTAAGCAAAATATGTATGAATGCATGTATGTTTGAATGTAAGAATTTCCATAACAAAGCATATTTATTTTACATCCATTCTCAGCGATCTTCTGTCTTCGAGAATAAGTTCAAGTTTCATAAGCTTATTTAGCAAAGTAAGTGCAAAAATATTACCCTAAAAATAAAAATTCCTAATTGCTCAAACAATTTCAACTATAGCAAGTACCTCCTAATGTACTTAGTTTATCTTTCTTCTAAACTCTGTTTCCTTTTCTTCTTCTTCTTTTTCTTTTTTATATCTGGCCTTGCATAACTTAGTTACAAATATTTTTACTAAGGGATTCATCTTGTCACATGGTTTCTTTACTTGACAATCTCAATGGAGCATACACTAAATTGCTAGGTATTCTATCATGTCACAATTTGAATGAAATGCACTCATGAAGTTAAGACTTTTAACTTAGAAGATGGAAGGAGAAGACAACTACCTCCTTAGCTACTCAACCTAGCACTACATTGGAGTGTCCCTAAACAGCTTCTTTTATTGAATTACTCTTACTTAAACTTACTTTTGTAATCAACAACATAATGGAGCAAACAAAATGTTGCTGACCTACTAGGCAATTTCAAGCATTAAAGTAATTTATGACATTAATTAATTTATTTATTTTTAATCTGAGAATTACCATTATCCTGAAATTAGCCTCAAGAATTTCTAAGTTTATTAAAAGAAACCAACTATAGACTAATTTTAATTGGAATTAGAGCATTCTATTTTTAGAGGTAAATTCTCAAGCAACCATTCTAAGCTAAACTCACCTAATTTACTATTACAATTTTCTAGGTATGCCAAAGAATTAAATTCCTCATCGAACATCATAGACAAAAATATACTCATCGCAATCTAATAGTTTTCTAGCATTTGTGTGTCATGGAAAAATGAATGAAAAAATGAGCAAATACTAAAACAACTATCTAATGCACAACACACCCCCAAACCTAAGGGATGCATTGTCCTCAATGCATGAACAAACAAAAATAAAAAAAATGCAAAGACATATATAGAAATAAAATAGGAAGGCAACAATTACAAATGCATGATGAAATGAAATTGAAAATGAAAGCTTGAAAAGAAATTGCTATTACTTTAGTTTGGGCGAGCGGTTTTGTGGGCAGCAAGCTTGTAATGCTACTTCCATTTCAAGGAATTGATTGAAAAAGGTTATTGGTAGTGCATTAGCCTGTGGAGGAAGAGCATGTTGAACCATTCAAAATAAGGTAGAGTCACTGTAAAAAGAAAAAAAATAGGTAAGAACTTTGCAGTTATGGAATAAACAAAAAAAATGTTGAAGAAAACATAAATTGATGGTAAATGTGAAAGAAAATGAATCGATTAGGGTAAAAGAAAGAGAAATATTAGGTCATGACATGGGTGATAAGAAGGCTGAAATTATGGCCTGACACAGTAAAAGAAAGTTTAGGCGGGAAGATAAAAAATTTATTGGCGGTAAATAAAGTAAAAACTGAAAAAAGTATTTCTAATGGGCTAACTACTAATCTACCAAGCTCAATCCTTATTATACCTTCAAAGGAAAAAAAATAAAAAAATAATTATCCCAATCAAATAAAGAAAAACAAATAAATCAAAAATGAATAAAACAAAGAAACTAATACAGAGGTGGAAACTTAAGCATTTCGAAGAGCAATGGAATGTTTATCCCGAGTTATAGGGGCACCCCAATAATGCTTCAACCTTTGTCCATTGACTTTGAATGTAAGTCTAGTCTTCATATCTTTCATCTCCACAGCTCCATGAGGGTAGACTTGATCTATTTCAAAGGGTCCTGACCAACGAGACTTCAATTTGTTAGGAAACAATTTCAGCCTGGAATTGAACAAAAACACCTATTGTCTAGGTTTAAATTGTTGTGGCATAATCTTCTTATCATGTCATCGATTGGTGTTCTCTTTGTATAGTTTGGCATTCTCATAAGCTTGTGCTCTGAATTCCTCCATCTCATTCAGCTCCACTAGTCAGTTATTACCAGCATTAATCCAATCCATGTTCAATTTCTTAATTGCCCAAAATGCCTTATGTTCAAGTTCAAGAGGAAAATGGCAAGGTTTTCTATATAAAAAATTGAAAGGTGACATTCCCAATGGTGTCTTGAAGGCAGTACGATATGCCCACAAAGCTTCATCCAATCTAGATGACCACTTTTTGCGAGAGGAATTGACCACTTTCTCCAAAATTTGCTTAACTTTTCTATTAGAGACTTCAACTTGTTCATTTGTCAAAGGGTGATATGCCGTGGCAATTTTATGTTTAACCCCATATCTATTCAAGGCAGGAGCAACTAATTTGCAGTCAAAATGAGAATCTTCATCACTAATCAAAGTATGAGGAGTACCAAACCTGGTGAAAATATTCTTATACAGGAACTTTAGTACCGATTTGGCATCATTCGTAGGGAGAGCAACAACTTCAACCCACTTGGAGACGTAATCTATAGCTACAAGGATGTATATATTACCCCAAGAGGGTGGAAATGGACCCATAAAGTCGATTCCCCACACATCAAACAATTCAGCTTCTAGAATATTTTACAATGGCAGTTCATACTTCTTTGATAAGTTCTCAGTTCGTTGACTACGATCACAAGCTTGAAAAAATTCATGTGCATCTTTAAACATGTTTGGCCAATAAAAGCCAGATTGAAGAATTTTTGTCGTAGTTTGCATTCCCCCAAAGTGTCATCCATACTGTGTTGAATGACAATGGTGTAAAATACTTTGAATCTCATCATCCATAACACATCTTCGAATTATTTGATTTGCACAATGTTTAAATATGAAAGTCTCATCCTAGTAATATTGCTTAGCATCATGAAGAAATTTCCTTCTTCTTTGACTATTGAGCTCGGGTGGCAGTAACCCACTTATTAGGAAATTAACAATATTGACATACCAAGGTAATGCTGTGGCAACCAGCAGTTGCTCATCTGGGAAGTCCTCTTTAATGAGTTGAATATTGCCATCTTCATTGCCGGCTTCAAGTCTCGATAAGTGATCAGCCATTTGATTCTCGGTTCCCTTCCTATCTCAAATTTCAATATCAAATTCCTATAGCAGTAAGATCCATCGAATTAACATTGGCTTGGCATCTTTCTTGGTCACCAAATACTTAATCACAAAATGGTCCGTATAAACTGTAACTTTGGTACCAATTAAATAAGATATGAATTTGTTAGATGCAAATACCATAGCCAATAGCTCCTTTTTAGTAGTCGTGTAATTCAGTTGTGCATCTATCATGGTTCTGCTTGCATAGTAAATGGAATGAAACAATTTATCCTTTTTTTGCCCAAGCACTGTTCCTACAGCAAAATCACTGGGCTCGCACATAAGTTCAAACGATAGTGTCAAGTTTGATGCTATGACAATCGGTACTGTCACCAGTTGCCTTTTTTAATTCTTCAATTGCTTTCTTCAATTGCTTTTAGGAAAATTTTATCAAAATTGAAGGTTCTATTATGTTCTAGCAAAGCACATAGGGGTTTGGATATCTTCAAAAAATCCTTAATAAATCTTCAATAAAATCCTGCCTGGCTAAGGAAACTTTGAATGCCTTTAACTGTAGTAGGTGAGGGCAATTTCTGAATAACATCAATCTTTGCTTTGTCTATGGCAATCCCTTGCTGTGAAATTTTGTGACCTAGAACAATGCCTTCACAAACAATGAAATGACATTTCTCCCAATTCAGAACAAGGTTAGTGTCTTCATAGCGACAAAGAACTAGCTCGAAATTCTTCAAATAGCTCTCAAAAGTATCGCCAAACACAGAGAAGTCATTTATGAAAACTTCTAAGAATTTCTCCACCATATCCAAAAAATATTGCCATCATGCAGCGCTAAAATGTTACTGGGGCATTGCACAACCCAAATGGCATTCGTCTGAAAGCAAAGGTTCCATAGAGACATGTGAAAGTGGTCTTTTCTTGATCTATAGGGGTTATAGCAATCAGGTTGTACCCCGAATAACCATCCAAGAAATAATAGAAGGCTTTTCCCGATAATCTATCTAACATTTGATCAAAAATGACAAAGGAAAATGGTTCTTCCGAGTTGCTTTGTTAAGCTTACGATAGTCCATGCATACTCTCCAACCCATGACAGTACGAGTTCATTCTTGTCATTGCTAACTACGGTGACACCTCATTTCTTGGGTACACATTGAACAAGGCCCACCACAAACTATCGAAAATAGGGTATATTATTCCAGCATCAAGCCATTTAATAATCTCCTGTTTAACGACTTCCTTTATAATGGGGTTCAGCTTTCTCTTCTACTCAATAGACTTGTCATGGCAATCCTCAAATAAAATCTTATGCATGCAGATAGCAAGATTGATTCCCTTGATATCAGCAATTGTCCACCCTAATGTTTTCTTAGATTTCTTCTAGACATCTAATAACTTTTTCTCTTGATCAGGTGTCAATTCTACAAATACGACTACTGGCAAAGTGTTGTTGTCTCCTAGGTAGGCATACTTTAACTGTACTGCAAAGGCTTCAACTCCAAACTAAGAAGGTCCTCTATAGAAGGTCTAGGAGGCTTAAAAGAATGATTTGACAAATCTAAAGATTCAAAACTCCTCCCTTGTCGATACTCAAATTGCTTGGTCTTCATAAGTTCACCAAGTTCACCAGTTATTTTTGCTTCAGTCAGCTCTAATGGATCTCCATCGTCATCTGAATTGTTGTGACAAAACTTTGCAAACTCCTCTATTGATGAGTCAAGAAATCCAATGGCGTGACATTATTCATTTTCATCTGTACACTTTATGGCATCAAAAACATTAAAAGTTATTTGCTGGTCATTAACCTTCATTGTTAACTCACCTTTCTGCACATCAATTAGTGTTCTAACTGTTGCTAGAAAAGGTTTCCCAAGAATAACCGATACTTATTTATCAGTTTCACATTCTAGAATAATAAAATTTGCTTGAAAAATAAATTTATCAACTATTAACAGTGCATCTTTAATCTTACCTTCCGGATGTGCATAAGAGCGATCTGCTAGCTGTAGCGTGACTATGATGGGTCTTGCCTTCCCAATTCCTAGCTTCCTTAAAATAGACATAGGCATTATATTTATATTTTCTTTTAAATCATATAATGTCTTACCAACATAATGATTTCCAATTGAAAAGGAGATAGTAAAACTCCTTGGGTCTTTCAGCTTTGGAGGCAATTTGTTCATCAACATTGCTATGCACCCTTCAGTGAGAACAACAGTTTCTAATTCCCCTAATTGTCACTTCTTTGACAAGATATCCTTCATGAACTTATCGTAATTTGGTATTTGCTCTAATGCTTCTACCAACAATATGTTGATATGAAGTTGCTTCAGGACATCCAAGAATTTTTTGAATTGAAAATCTTGCTTAAACTTCTGGAATCGCTGAGGAAAAAGTGGCGATGGCCTTCCTATAGATTGTTGATATTGTTGTGTTGTGGCATTTTTATTGGCGACATGAGTGGCTCTACTTCAACATTTTTTTGTTTGATCTTCTCAATTGTATACTACTCCATGAATGGTTCTGAATTCATTCTATGTGTAAAATTTGAGCTGTCCTCTTCAACGGTAGTATCATTAACAACTCCAAGTAACTGAGTACCACTTCTGAGCATAATGGCCTTGCAGTGCTCCTTTCCTTGATATATTGAATTTCTAGTGTCACTTGACAATGCTCCTTGGGGTCTCAAACTTAATGCATTGGCAATCTGCCCTACTTGAATTTCCTAGTCTTTAAGGGATGTAGCTTGACTTTGTATTACAGCATCATTTTTTGTCATATATTCCCTCAACAGAGCTTCCATCAATGAATAAGAAATGGTGAAATTTGTTAAACATTTTGTTGTCATGGCGTAGGTTGATTATATCCAGGTGGTGCACTTGTGACATTCTGTTGAGCAACATTATTGGAATTTCCTAATCCTTGATTACTCCAGTTGAAGTTGGGATGTTGTTTCCACCCTAGATTATACGTATTGGAATATGGATTATTATTCCGATTGAAATTTCCCATGTAATATACTAAGGCCGGGTTCAATGGACATTCATCAAAAACATGATCTTCTCCATAATAAACACATGTTAGCTCGGTTTCTTTCATTTTCTGCACTGTAGTTGGTCCCTTCAATGTTTTAATCATATTAGTTAGGGATGATACCTGAGTTGTTAATGAGGTGATTGCATCAAGCTCCATTGCTCCAGTAGCTCTTCTGCCTGTCCTTACTCTTTTAGTCAGATATTGATAATCATTGTTGGCTATCCTTTCCAGAATCTCATACGCCTCATTATATTATTTATCTAAAAATATGCCATTGGTAGATGCATCAACTACCATCCTTGTATGTGCATTTAATCCATTGTAAAATATTTCCATTTGTGTCCAATGTTGGAAACCATACATCGAGCATTTTCTATGTAATTCTTTGAATCTCTCCCAAGCTTCATACTAGGATTGTCGAAAAGATGTAATATCATTCTTTAACTTGGCATTCATATTAGGAGGATTATATCGTAGCAATAATCTTTGAAAAAGATCATTCCAAGATGTCACCGTTCCTGACGACAAAGCATTCAACCATGCTCTAAAATGATCTCGCAATGAATAAGAAAATAACTTGAGTCTCAGGGCATCTTCAAGAACACCCTGTTGCCTATATGAATCACAAACCTCCAAAAAGAGTCTTAAATGCAGTTTGGATCTTTAGTAGGTAATCCACTAAATTGTCCTACTGTTTGTAGCATTTGAAACATCATTGGTTTTAACTCAAAATGTTGAGCTTGAATTTATGGCCTGACAATCCCTAGATTCAAATCATCTAAGATAGGCACTACATGTTCTCTAATAGGTCTGTCTCTATCATCTATCACACGAGGAATATCAACGTCCCTACCATTTGACGTTAAGGATCTTCTTAGTCTAGATCATTTCCAATCATTGCCATCTCTCGCAATTCCTTTCTCCTTCTCCTCAAGGTTCTCTCAATTTCAGGATCAAAATAATACTCTTCGTTTTTGGGAATACCTCTACTCATAAACTAGAAACAGACTTGAAAAAGAATAAAAAACAACCAAGTTAAAACTAACAAAATTAAATCAATAATAACAAACCAAAATTCAACAGTTTGCCAATCCCCAGCAACGGTGCCAAAAATTTGTCGCGTGTGAAATGATATGCGAATGTGCAAGTGTACATGTCGAATCAAGTAATAAAGTAGTAAGTAAGATTGTCTCCACAGGGATCATTTAGGATTACTTTGTTTAAGTTATCACTATGAACTATACGAATTAGGCTATGGCAAAAACAACATAAAAAATTTGTAAAGGATAATCACGTATCCAATATTAAAATCAGATAACTATCTTAAAATGCTGTGGCAATTTAACAAGACAAAGTTGAGAGAAATTATGCTATTGAATGGAAAGGTTGGAATTACTTAGATTACATCCTTATAACACAATAATGCCAAGAAAAATTTTTAACCAGTCTATTGTTCAGATTCTAGCTACAGTAGTCTATTTCTTTCGAGAGTCAGGCTTCCAGCTACCATTTCTAAGCCTTTGTATGTCTACAAGCTTCAAGGATGATACCAAATATTGTTTCTTCCTTACTTTGTAAAAGCGCAACTCTACGTCTAGAGTGCTACGGATATTCTTTCAAGTACTCGCTTGTATCATTCGATCACAATCCAACTCATCTAACCTTTTCAGAATTAAATCAAGTTTGTGAACATACCATACATCCCTCTATGTCTAAAGATTGCATGCATGCATTCAAAATAAAGAAAATTGAATGAAATAGTAGACCTAATCAAGATAATGTCTGGTCATTAATGGAAATAAAGATTCATCAAGTAATTCCAACTCGATGAGATTAGCTCATGGGTTGGAAATTAACATCCAAAATAAAGGTATCATTCAACAACATCATTTAACAATTAAAATTCACAGATTTTAATCAAGATAATGAAGGAAGAACTTCATAAAGATTTTGCCAAATCAGCTCCCAACTCCAGTGCTGCAATATTGTGCAAGACCCAAGGTTGAATGCTTCGTCCCCTTCCTTGCGTCTCTGCTCTATGTTTTAGCTGCTACCCTCTCTTCTTTTCTCCAGATTTTTCATGAGAGTTTGTTGGAGAAGAAAAATCGCTCCTAAATCCTTGTGTATAGTCCTATGTGTATAATTCTCCTTTCTTCCCTCTTTTATAGGTTAGGTCCCTTCTCTTAACACAAATTTTTCTCTCTCTTTTTTAAGTGGATTTATCAAGTACACGTCCAGCTAGTTGAGAGTGACGAGGACTGAGTGTTGCGTCAACATCTTCCTTGAATTGCCATGGCATTTATGCTAGCAATTTGTCCAACCTTTTTCAATGACAATACTTCACTCATTCAATTCTCTTCTTCCTTCTTACACCTGCTACAAACACAAACAATTCCTTTCCTTCCACCAGGAAAAGTAACATATAGTAACATGGAAAGCACAATCCAAGCTTCATGATGCAATGTTATAAAAATATTCTAAAAATGCAAATATATCCACTTAAGTACAAACAACTAGTCAAGTTTAGAGGCCTACAATATAACTCGTTTCAAGAATTATCACATATGTAACACATAATTATGATGTAAAACACAATCTATGGAATAAATAAAAATGCAAACTTATTAAACTGAAATAAAACTTAATTAGTTACACACTTCACACATATGACACAAACTCATGCTTAAACGTAAGTAACATATGAGACACATAAATATAATGTAAGACATAATTTAATAGATAGTTAAAGTTGCATTTATTATGCAATAAAAACTAACAACAAACTTAACTAAAAATGATCAACATTAAAAAATGTTTTAAGACACATTAAAAACACATCAAACACACATTTATACTAAGATTAAAGGGCTGTGTAATTATTAAAATAATATGGATGACTTTTATAACTTAATAGCCCACATGCAAATGTTGCATGGCCTTGATCGATTTCATCTTGGATTTAGGTACTTTGTGCTTGGGCTAGTTCTGAGTCCTTTTGTAACACCGCAAACCCGGTCTAAACGTTATGACTGAATCTAGCGATGTCACATTGTAACACTCCTTACCCGTGTTCGACGTCAAAATAGGGTACGAGGCATTACTAGAAGACATACATTTGCATACGTATTAAACTGAGTTACAAAATTT
>CM025145.1:14874037-14895046 GCA_013467495.1 Gossypium gossypioides | reverse complement strand
ACGGCCTAGCACATGGGCGTGTGACTTGGCCGTGTGACCCCTGCACCTAATTTTCAAAAATTAAATTGTGCAGGCGGCCTGTCACACGGGCGTGTGGTTGGCTGTGTGACCTAAGTCAGAGAGTTACATGGGTATGGACACGGGCTAGGACACGGCCGTGTACCTTACATCGAATGCCCACACGGCCTAGCCACACGGGTGTGTGTCCCCTGCACCTAAGAAAAATTTTTAGATTTTGAGAAAAATTCTTTGAGTTCCCGATTTAGTCCCGACTTGTTTCTAAAGCATAAATTTGGTCTCGATGGCCTATTCAAGGGACATTATGATTGAATATGTTTGATTTCGGTTATGAATAGTAAATGATATGTGTAAACTGTATTTAAATCTATAAACTCTGATAATACTCTGTAACCCTATTCCGGTGACGGATATGGGTTAGGGGTGTTACAACTGGGATGAGCGTTATCTATATAACCAGTGTGCTTATCAAATAATTCGAAGATGTATTCCTGATGAAGAGATGAATAGTGTATTGCAACATTGTCATTCAGCCCCGTATGGAGGGCAATTTGGAGGAGTAAGAAGCACAGTAAAGGTACTCCAATATGGGTTCTATTGGTTGAATTTGTTCAAAGATGCCCACGAATTTTATAAGTCATGTGATCGTTGTCAGAAAACAAACAACCTGTCAAGTAGACACGAAATGCCGCTGCAAAATATTCTGGAAATCGAGTTGTTTGATGTTTAGGGGATAGACTTTATAGGTCTATTTCCACCCTCGTTCGGCAACTTAGACATACTTGTAGTAGTAGATTATGTCTCCAAATAGGTAGAAGTCATAGCTCTACCTACCAATGACGCCAAGTCAGCGATGAAGTTCCTACACAAGAACATCTTCACGAGATTCGATACGCCTCAAGCCATCATCAATGATGAGGGGTCTCACTCGACTGCAAGCTAGTTGCCAATGCTTTGCAAATGTACAGAGTAAAACAAAAGATTGCCACAACATATCATCTACAAACGAACGGGCAAGCTGAAATTTCCAACAGGATTAGAAAGCTGCTGGCAATAGAAGTTTGCTTGAGATAAATGAGATGGAAGAATTTAGGGCACAAGCGATGACAACGTTAAACATTATAAAGAAAAGACGAAGCACTGGCATGGTAAGAGAATTATGCCACGATAATTTGAACCAGGACAACAAGAGTTGCTATTCAACTTAAGGTTGAAACTATTCCCTGGCAAACTGAAATCCCGCTGGTCAGGTCCCTTTGAAATAACCAAAGTATACCCTCATGGAGTAATTGACGTCAAGGATTTGCAGATGGGGGTCACATTTAAAGTCAATGGACCACGTTTAAAGCACTACTGGGGTGCTAATGTGGATCGAGACAAATAGTCTATTAACCTCCGAGATGTTTAACCTCAACATCTCGATACTTTTTTTTCATTTTATTTCTACAAATTTTAAGTTTCTCCCTGTTATTTCATTAATCTTTTTTTCAATTTAATAATTTCTTTTTACTTTGTAGTGCAAATGTTATTTAGGAAGAAGCAAGAGGATGAACATAATAGAAGGTAGAGCTTACAAGCACCAAACCCGCTGCTGTAGAAAAAGAAACCCAAGTACTTGAAGAGGAAGCCACCAAGACTGAATCGGTCAATATAGCGACCGATCACGAGGGAACAGAAGAAGCAACCCCTACACCTGCACCACTGGAGGACAGTACAGACGCTGTCCCATCAACTCTAATCGAAGTAATGTCCATACAAGACCGCGAAATCCACCGCATCATTATTGAGATCACCGAGTCTGACAAAGAAAAGGCGGAAGTGCCACTCCAATCACTGAAAAGGAAGATGTGTTTTAATCATTCGACACACAAATCTACCCGTAGACAATAAAGCAACCATAACCAAACTCCAAGCCAGGGGAGTTCTCTTCCCCTTATTACATCATGCATTCATATTTTGCTATGACATTCTATTTGTAAATATATTTGTTTTACCATAGCATTGCATTCACATTACATGTATATTCATGCATTAAGGACAATGCATCTCTTAGGTTTGGGGGTGTGTTGGGCATTTAGGATGCATTATGTATTTAGTCAAGCATGTTCATTTTTCCATGACACACGTAATTGCCAAGCATGGTTAGACTATCATGAGTGTATTTTTTGCATGTGATGTTCAATGATGAGCTTAATTCTTCAATAAACCTAGAAAGATGTGTTAGTGGATTAGGCGAATTTAGCTTAGGGTAGTTTGCCTGAGAATCAACCCCTAAACATGAGATGTCTTATCTTCAATTACAATTGGACTATAGAGAGTTTCTTTTAAGAAATTTAGAGATTCTTGAAGCTAAAATCAGTAAAATTGCTAGGGAAATACTCAAAAAATTAATAAGTGGCGATGCTTAAGGAAAACCAAAGAAATGTCATAAAACACTCCAATGTTTAGAATTGCTAAATAGATCAGCAACACTTTGTTTGCTCCATCATGTTATTGGTTAGAAAAGTGAGCTTAGACAAGAGTGTGAAATAAAGAAAAAGAAATTTAAGGGCACTCCACTGAAGTAATAGGCTGAGTAGCTAAGAATGTAGTTGTTTGCTCCATCCATTTTCTAAGTCAAAAGCCTTAGCTTCATGAGTGAGTTCCATTCAAATCGTGACATGATTGAGTACCCGACAATTAGGTGTATGCTCCACTATAATTGTCGAGTCAAAGAACACTGTAATGAGCTGAGTCCCCTAATGTTTTAAAAAAGGGATAACGTTAAAAAAATTGAGTTTAGGTAAAAGATGAAATAAGTAAATTAGGATACGCTTGCCATTGACAAAACGCACACATGAGCACTTAGGAATTTTGCTTTTAGGGCAATACTTTTTGCACTACCTTTGCTAAATAAACTTATGAAACTTGAACAAATTTTTAGACATAAAAGATTTCTAAGAATTGAAGTATAAAATGCTCTCTAAATGGTCGGGCAATAAAAGGTGGTTATGTTTGTCGTGGTAATTTTCGTATTCACACATTCATGCATACTTTGCTTGAGGGCAAGCAATGACTCAAGTTTGGGGGTGTGATAACTCTTGAAAAGAGTTATATTTCATGCCCTTAGACTTAGGTAATTGCCTGTACTTAAGTGTTTTTAGTTGCATTTTAGGATATTGCATTAGCACTTTTAAAGCATTACATTGAAAAGCTTGGATTGCGCTTGATTGTTATTACATGTTGCTTTTAATCGCTTGTGGGAGGGATTTGTTTGTTGATTGTTTGGAAAGTGCAAAGTGTAAAAAAAGGAAAAGGTTGAAGGTTTGTCGTGGTAAAGTATGGACAATTTGCCAACAAAATGTCGTGACAATGCCGAAAAGATGCTTAGTCAGTACTTAATATGTACCACTCTTGGCCCCACATGTACGTGTACCAAATATATCTACCTGGAAAATAGAGGAAGGATCATGGGCTGATGGACCTACCCTAAAAGGTGAAACTTATAAAAGCCAAGCAGGGAACCCTAATAAAAGGAGCAGCCTAAAGCAGACAGGGAGAGACTGGGACAACAACCTTGGATGAAACAAAAATATCGGGTAGGGGCCAAGAACAAAGGCAAAAAAAGGAGGAGAAAACGACTGCAATCATCTTTGGCAGCCACAAGACATTGCACTGCTTGTGTTTAGAGCTGGATAGGCAAAAGTCGTCATCTCATATTTCCTCCTTTGTTTCTTATCGTGCTTCTTTTAAAGCTGACTTGTTATTGATGATGTTGGTTATCGTATTAAACTCAAACTTGATTTACTCAACCATGAGCTAAATCCCTTAGGCTCGAGATTACTTTGACGAAACCTTTATTTTTATTAATGTTTAAAGTTTAAGTTTGGTTTGTTCTATTATTTTATTCAATGACATTTCATGTTATATACAGGCTGTACATTGACGAATGTGCGACAGGCTTATAAAGATAACTTAATTTCGATAGGGTTACGTTAACTAGGTAGGAGTTAGATAATATGAGTGAATGATTAATTAATTATTTGTATCAACCTTTAGATATAGAGCCTTGCCTTATATGAAAGAAGGTAGGAAATATTAGTGGTAGCCAAACTCGAAGCCTATAGACATATAGTGCCCCAGGGGAGGTAACCCAAGGTCTTGCTCTCGAGAGAAGCAGACTACTGTAGAAACCTATCGAGCAGTAAAATATTCACAACCTTGTTGTGGCATTAATAGTTAGTGAATGTAGATTCATTAGTAATCCCAACCGTCCGAATCAACATTGTAGTTTCTCAACCATTTTTCGTAGTGATTTTACCAAGACATTCTTGTTATGTTTACTTGTTTTGTTTTGCACATTTTATACATCATCATTTTCTCATTTTGCCACTACATTCTTATTATTATTTTGCTTTAACATTAATCAAACATAACTATAATAACTTGACCAAATTATACCTATCAAATCTCTGTGGAGACGATCTCACTCATCACTTTATTACTAGTTCAACGTGTATACTTGTACAACTTGCATAACTGCTGTGCTACCGACAATGATTTATTGATGGATTCATATATTTGAAAACCTTAATAATTGTATACTTTGTAAAGTACAGAACTTAGGTGTTTGATATTGAAAGTGGTAAGTCCTTTACATATCATGCTAGAGTTATACATAAATACTTATATGCCTAGTTATGTGTTTCCCAACCAATCTTTGTATCATACTTGTTCAAGGGTCATCTTTTATTTCGTTTTTAGTTTTCATTGCTTGAGGACAAGCAATGACTTAAGTTTGGCGGAGTTTGATCTATCGAAATTCGATATAGCAGATTAAACTAGTTTTCATACTTAAGGAGCTTGAAGACGAGCAATTTTATTATGTTTTAGTTAGTTTTTCTATCTTAGTTTTAAATCCAATAAAAAGTGTATATTGAGTCATTTGATGACCTTAGGGGCTGAAAGAGGCCTAAAGGTGGGATAACATACTTAGTGAGGGTGCAAGACATCATTCAAAGACATAATAGCTCAAGGCTGGGGGCCGTGTTGCAACACGAGAAGTCCAATGTCGCAACATAGGGAGCAAAATACAAGAATTCCAGTATTGCCTTTGGTGTCATGATACAGCCAGGCGATGTCGTGACACACCCCTAAAGCTGAGCCTGAAGCCAATATATACTACCTTCAGTGTGGCGACACAGCCACTGGGTGTCGCGACACTGGCCCTATACAAGAACGATTTATGAGCTGAGGGCATTTTGGACCGCACAAGGAAAATTAACACGAAAACATTAGCAAAACTAGGGCTAAGGATGATGGCTAACCCTAACTCTATAAATAGGTTCATTTAACACTTATTGAAGGACAATTTTTACAGTTTTGAATATTCCATATAATTTAGTTTGCAGTTTTCAATTTCTTTTAGGTTTAGATTTATTTGCAATTCTTTTCATTCATGTTCATCAAGGGAATCTGATTTGTAGATTAAATCATTTTTTTATGGATTCTGCGTTTCAATCAATACAATCAGGATTTCTCTATAAACTCTTATTCTTAATTTTGTACATAATGTTTTTTTTTCATCAAGCATATATTGTTTATGGATTCTATGAGGAACTAATCCTCTTATGGGGGTTAGTGAGTGGAGGTGTGATTAATTAATTATTATGCAGGGTTTTCTTGGCGGATAAATTGTTTGGCAGAGGAAGAAATTACACCCTAGGCCTGACAACCCTAAGAAGTCATTTAGGTGGGAATTAACCCAAAATTGGTATAGCCTATCTAAGAACAGATTAGCCTCAAACTGGTCTGGACTATCAGGTCGAGAGGTAAGCAATTCTTGCTGACTCATTAATTTAGTGGAAGATCGAGAGATCCTGCTAGGGTAACGACTAGTTGACTGGATAGAAACCCAAAATAGGAATTAGTATAATCACCGAAGTGAGCTAATCACCCATGCTTAGACTTGATTGAGTTTAAAAATTAGGTTCTCTGCTATTATTATTTTATGCATGTTATTTATTTTCTTAGATTCATAAATAAACTTCTTCTATTTATTTTTAATCATAATATGATTTATTTAAAAGTACTAATTAGATTTGTTTACATTTAGGTTAGAATTGATTTAGTACTCACCTCTATTGGGTACGATCCTTGGAGTACTCACCTAAATCGTTGTAAAAACTATATTACAACCTAACTCGTATACTTGCGAACACCGCCTCAAATTCATATCTTCAGTTGGAGTAGTCACACTCTGGACGTTAGTACGTTCGGAGGCAGTCAACTCCCCTCATTGTTTGAACACTGTCGCATGTGAAATGATATGCGAATATGCAATTGTACACGTCGAATCAAGTAATAAAGTAGTATGTAAGATCATCTCCATAGGGATCGATTAGGATTAATTTAGTTAAGTTATCACTATGAACTATATGAATCAAACTATGGCAAAAACAGAATAAAAAATTTGTAAAGGATAATCACATATGCAATATTAAAATTAGATAACTAACTTAAAATGTTGTGGCAATTTAACGAGACAAAGTTGAGAGAAACTACGCTGTTGAATGGGAAGGTTGGAATTACTCAGATTACATCCTTATAACACAATAATACCATGGCAAAGTTTTAGCCAGTCTACTGTTCATATTTTAGCTACAGTGGTCTGCTTCTTTTAAGAGTCAGACTTCAAGCTACCATTCCTAAGGCTTTGTATGTATACAAGCTTCAAGGATGATACCTAATATTGTTTCTTTCTTACTCTGTACAGAGCACAACTCTATGTATAGAGTGCTACGAATATTCTTTCGAGTACTCGCTTCTATCATTTGATCACAATCCAACTCATCTAACCTTTTCATAATTAAATCAAGTTTGTGAACATACCATACATCCATCTATGTTTAGAGATTGCATGCATGCATTCAAAATAACGCAAATCGAAAGAAACAGTAGATCTAATCAAGATAATACCTGGTCATTAATGGAAATAAAGATTCATCAAGTAATTCCAACCCGATAAGATTAGCTCATGGGTTGGAAATTAACATCCAAAATAAAGGTACCATTCAACAACATCATTTAACAGTTAAAATTCACAAAAATTGATCAAGATAATAAAGGAAGAACTTCAGAAAGCTTTCGCCAAATTAGCTCCCAACTCCAGTGCTGCAATATTGTGCAAGACCCAAATTTGAATGCTTCGTCCCCTTTCTTACATCTCTGCTCTGTGCTTTTGCTGCTACCCTCTCTTCTTTTCTCCAGATTTTTCATGAGAGTTTATTGGAGAAGAAAAACCACTCCTAAATCCTCGTGTAAAATCCCCGTGTGTAGAATTCTCCTCTCTTTCCTCTTTTATAGGGTATGTCCCCTCTCTCAGCAAACACTTTTCTCCCTCTTTTTAGGTGGATTTATCTAGTACACGTGCAGCTGGCTGAGAGTGACGAGGACTGAGTGCTGCGTGAGCATCTTCTTGTAATTTTCATAACATTTATGCTGGCAATCTGTCCAACCTTTTTCAATGACAATACTTCACTCCTTCATTTTTCTTCTTCCTTCTTACACCTGCTACAAACACAAAAAAATTCCTTTCCTTCCAGCAACAAAAGTAACATATAGTAACATTGAAAGCACAATTAAAGCTTCATAATGCAATGTTATAAAAATATCCTAAAAATGTAAATATATCCACTTAAGTACAAACAATTAATCCAGTTTAGAGGCTTGCAATCTAACTCTTTTCAAGAGTTATCACACCCACAAACCTGAGTTATTGCTTGTCTTCAAGCAAAATATGTAGAGTTATTGATTGTCTTCAAGCAAAATATGTATGAATGTATGTATGTATTAATGGAAGAGTTTCCATAACACATAATTATCTCTTGTACAGCCAAACCGTATGAAGCATATTTCTTTTACCTCCATTCTCAGCGATCTTCTATCTCCGAAAATTGGTTCAAGTTTCATAAGCTTATTTAGCAAAGTAAGTGCAAAAAAATATTGCCCAAAAAATAAAAATTCCTAATTGCTTAAACAATTTCGACTATAGCATGTACCTCCTAATGTACTTAGTTTATCTTTCATCAAAATTCAATTTCTTTTTCTCTTTCTTTTTAAATTTGGCCTTGCATAACTCAGTTACAAATATTTTTACTAGGGGATTCATCTTGTCGCGTGGTTTCTTTACTTGACAATCTCAATGGAGCATACACTAAATTGTCAGGTATTCCATCATGTCACAATTTGAATGAAATGCACTCATGAAGTTAATGCTTTTAACTTAGAAGATGGATGGAACAGACAATTACCTCCTTAGCTACTCAGCCTAACACTACATTGGAGTGTCCTTAAACTACTTCTTTTATTGAATTACTCTTACTTAAACTTGCTTTTCTAATTAACAACATAATGGAGCAAACAAAATGTTGTTGACCCAATTGGAAATTTCAAGCATTGACGTAACTTATGGCATTTATTTATTTATTTAAATTGAGAATTACCATCATCTTGAACTTAACCTCAAGAATTTCTAAGTTTATTAAAACAAACCTACTTTAGACTAATTATAATTGGAATTAGGGTATTATATTTTTAGAGGTCAATTTTCAAGCAACTATTCTAAGCTAAACTCACCTAATTCACCGTGATAAATTTCTAGGTATGTCAAAGAATTAAATTCCACATCGAACATCATTGGCAAAAATATACTCATCGCAGTCTAACAGTTTTCTGGAATTTGTATGTCACGAAAAAATGAATGACAAAATGAAAAAAAAAATACTAAAACAACTATCTTATACACAACACACCTCCAAACCTAAAGGATGCATTGTCCTCAATGCATGAACAGACAAAAAAAATGCAAAGACATATATATAAAGAAAATATAAAGACAACAGTTATGAATGCATGATGAAATGAAATAATTGAAAATGAAAGCTTGGAAAGAAATTGATGTTACTTCAATTTGGGCAAGTGGTTTTGTGGGCAGCATGCTTGTAACGATGCTTCTGTTTCAAGAAATTGATTGGCACATTGTCCTCCTGATCATCTGATTTGGTGAGATCATCAATCAACTTATTAATCTCACGATCTTGCTCTGATATTGGCACAGTCGATGGAGGTGGGATAGGTGTAGTAGCTGGTTCAGTTGGTGTAAAAATTGGGTTTGTTTCTTCTCTTTCCTGGTTAGACTCAATTTTCATAGATTCTGTTTTCTCTTCCTCTCTCTCTGGTCCTTTTTGGTCATTCTCATTAGTGGCAGTGTGGATTGTGGTAGGTTCGATTGCATCAGCTTCGGCTTCATCCTCTTACCCTTCCTTTGCATCAGATAGCAGTTTCTTAGGAAAGTTGGGGAATACAGGCATAGGCCTAGTAAAATTCTTCTAAAAGGACTTCTTGATAGCAACGTCCCTCTTCCTTACATAGCCCCAAAAGAGAGCCATCTCCTCTTGTGCTCTGCTTAAGTTTATGGTAATTTGCACTTGCTACTTTTTAAACATACTGAACTGCTTGTACAACTTCTCATGGGAATTGAGCATATGTTGCTCAAAGGCATTGTGAGAAGTGGAAGGGGTTGCTAGGGCACAAGTAGGAGTGAAGGATGTAGATGCAAAACCAGTGGGTAGATAACATGGCATTTCCTTCCTTGAAAACCTCATAACAATTTTCTTTGTGATAGCCTCTTTATTTGGAATAGTATCTTCATTGGCTTGAACGGAAACATTAACACGCTAACACATTGCCGTGATAAGAGACGAAAAGTTGAGGCTTTCGGCATTCTTATAGGCGCAGTGGTGGATTTCTTTGAATATAATTTTTCCTACATTTATTTTCCTTCCTGTCATAACGGAATGAAGCAATAGCATCCTTTCTTTAGAAATGGTGGAGTTGTAAGTTGAAGCGTTGAGGCGGGATTTAAGGAAATGGTACCATACTCGATATTTGGGTTTCAACAAGGTTCTTTCCACAGTGTAGCAGTCTTACCGTGACACCGTCCATTTTGTTCCTGTAATACAGAGGTCTTGCAAAATTTGAGTTAGACCATCTGTGGTGATTGTAGTGGCAAACTGAGTGTGTTCATCTTGTTCGTCAGGCAGGGCATACTGGGCATTAATGGAGTATGGATCAAAAAGCACCAAAGTTCCCCTTACATAGATAAAAGCATTATTGGGAGTCGTCAAATGGGCATAAAACCCCCTGACAACCTTTGTTAAAACATCATCAGGATGGACACAAAAAACTTGCCATCCATGTTTTTCAATGATGGACTATATAAACTCATCATACCCCATGAAAGGTTCATCTTTAAAAATGAATCCTTTTTCAAAACAAAACGATCGCTTGGAGATATTATAGGTATATCTTTTTTCTATTGCTTGGTTAAAAAAGGTTCTTGGTGGTGCATTAACCTATAAAGGAGGAGCACGTTTAGCCATTCAAAATAAGGTAGAGTAACTGTAAAAAGAAAAAGGTAAGAACTTTATAGTTATAGAATAAACAAAGAAACTTTTGAAGAAGAAAGAAACTGATAGTAACTATGAAAGAAGATGAATCGATTAGGGTAAAAGAAAGAGAAAAATTAGGCCATAACGTGGGTGATAAGAAGGCTGAAATTATGGCCTGACACAGTAAAAGAAAGCTTAAGCGGGATGATAAAAAATTTATTGGGGGTAAATAAAGTAAAAGTTGGCAAGTATTTCTAATGGGCTAACTACTAATCTACCAAGCCCAATCCTTAGTATACCTGTAAAGGAAAAAAATATAAAATTCATTATCTCAATCAAATAAAGAAAAAGAAATAACAAAAAAACGAATAAAACAAAGAAACTAATGTAGAGGTGGGAACTTATGTATTTCAAATAGCAATGGAATGTTTATCCCGAGTTATAGGGGCACCCAAATAATACTTTAACCGTTATCCATTGAATTTGAATGTAAGTCTGGTCTTCTTATCTTTGACCTCCACAGCTGTATGAGGGTAGACATGATATATTTCAAAGGGTCCTAACCAGCGAGACTCCAATTTGCCAGGAAACAATTTCAGCCTGGAATTGAACAACAACACCTGTTGTCCAGGTTCAAATTACCATGGAAAAATCTTCTTATCATGCCATCGTTTTGTCCTTCCTTGATATATTTTGGTATTCTCATAAGCTTGCACTCTAAATTCCTCCATCTCATTTAGCTTCAGTAGTCGATTATTGCCAATATTAATCCAATCTATGTTCAATTTCTTAATTGCCCAAAATGTCTTATGTTCAAGTTCAACAAGCAAATGACAAGGTTTTCCATATACAAGCTTGAAAGGCGACATTCCCAATGGTTTCTTGAAGGCAGTAGGATATGCCCACAAAGCTTTATCCGAACTAGATGACTAATCTTTGTGGGTGGGATTGACTACTTTCTCTAAAATTTACTTAATTTCTCTATTAGAGACTTCAGCTTGTCCATTTGTTTGAGGGTCATATGTTGTGGAAATTTTATGTTTAACCCATATCTATTCAAGGCAGTACCAACTAATTTGCATTCAAAATGAGAACCTTCATTACTAATCAAATCATGAGGAGTACCAAACCTAGTGAAAATATTTTTATGCAGGAATTTAGTACCAATTTGGCATCATTTGTACGGTGAGCGACAGCTTCAACCCACTTAGAGACATAATCTATAGCTACAAGGATGTATATATTACCCTAAGATGGTAGAAATGGACTCATAAAGTCAATTCCCCACACATCAAAGAATTTAACTTCTAGAATATTTTGCAATGACATTTCATACCTCTTTGATAAGTTTCCAGTTCGTTGACAACGATCACAAGCTAGACAAAATTCATGTACATCTTTAAACATGCTTGGCCAATAAAAGCCAGATTGGAGAACTTTTGTCTCAGTTCGAACTGCCCTAAAGTGTCCTCCATACTGTGCTGAATGACAGTGGTGTAAAATACTCTGAATCTCGTCATCCGAAACACACCTCTGAATTATTTAATCTACACAATGTTTGAATAAAAATGACTCATCCCAATAATATTTCTTTGTATCATGGAGAAATTTCCTTCATCTTTGATTATTAAGCTTAGGTGGAAGCAATCCACATACTAAGAAATTGACCATATTGGCATACCAAGGTAATGTTGTGGCAACCAGCAGTTGCTCACCTGGAAAATCCTCATTTATTGCCATCTTCATTTTCTGCTTCAAGTCTCGACAAGTGATCAGCCACTTGATTCTCAGTTCCCTTCCTATCTCAAATTTTAAGATCAAATTCCTGCAGCAGTAAGATCCACCAAATTAACCTTGGCTTGAAATCTTTCTTGGTCACCAAATATATCGCAAAATGGTTCGTATAAACTGTAACTTTGGTACAACCTAAATAATGTATGAATTTATCAAAATGGTTCAGCTGCACATCTGTCATGGTTCTACTTCATAGTAAATGGCATGAAACACTTTATCCTTTCTTTGCACAAGCACTACTCCTACAATAAAATCACTGCATCGCATATAAGTTCAAAAGGTAGTGTTTAGTTTGGTGCTATGACAATCGATGCTGTCACCAATTGTTTTTTTAATTCTTCAAATGCTTTCAGGCAAAGTTCATCAAAATTGAAGGTTCTATTGTGTTCTAGCAAAACACATAGGGGTTTGGATATCTTCGAAAAATCCTTAATAAATCTTTGATAAAATCCTACATGGCCAAAGAAACTTCTAATACCTTTAACTGTAGTAGGTGGTGGCAATTTCTCAGTAACCTCAATCTTTGCTTTGTCTACGGCAATCTCTTGTTGTAAAATTTTGTGACCTAGAACAATGCCTTCACAAACCATGAAATGAAATTTCTACCAATTTAGAACAAGGTTAGTTTCTTCACAGTGACAAAAAACTAGTTCCAAATTCTCCAAACATCTCTCAAAAGTATCACCAAACACAAAGAAGTTGTCCATGAAAACTTCTAAGAATTTTTCCACCATATCTAAAAATATTGCCATCATGTAGTGTTGAAATGTTATTGGGGCATTGCACAACCCAAACGGCATTCGTCTGAAAGAAAAAGTTCCATACGAACATGTGAAAGTGGTCTTTTTTTGATTAATGGGGGTTATGGCAATCTCGTTATACCCCGAATAACCATCCAAGAAACAATAGAAGGATTTCTATGCTAATCTATCTAACATTTGATCGATAAATGGAAAAGTAAAATGGTCCTTCCTAGTTGCTTTGCTAAGCTTATGATAGTCTATGCATACTCTTCATCTCATGATAGTACGAGTTGGGATAAGTTTGTTGTTGTCATTGTTAACTACGGTGACACCTCCTTTCTCTGGTACAAACTGAACAAGGCTCACCCACGAACTATCAGAAATAGGTTATATTATTCCAACATCAAACCATTTAATAATATCCTTCTTAACAAATTCCTTCATAATGGGGTTCAGCCTTTTCTAATCCTTAATAGAATTGCCATGGCAATCCTCCAATAAAATCTTATGCATATAGATAGCAGATTTGATTCCCTTGATATCAGCAATTGTCTACCCCAGTGCTTTCTTAGATTTCTTCAAAACTTCTAATAACTTCTTCTCCTGATCAGGTGTCAATTTTGCATATATAAATATTGGCAAAGTGTTGTTATCTTCAAGTAGGCATACTTTAAGTGTAATGGCAAAGGCTTCAACTCCAAAGTAGGAGGGTCCTCTATGGAAGGTCTAGGAGACTTAAAGGAACGATTTGACAAATCGAAAGATTTGAAACTCCTCTCTTGTCGATTCTTAAATTGCTCGGTCTCCATAAGTTCACCAGTTATTTCTGCTTCAGTCAGCTTAAATGGATCTCCATCATCATCAGAATTACTATAACAAAACTTTGCACACACTCTCTATATTGTTGATTTGAGAAATCCAATGGCGTGTCATTCTTCATTTTCATATGCACACTTCTTAGTATCAAAAACATTAAAAGTTATTTATTAGTCATTGACCCTCATTGTCAACTCACCTTTCTGCTCATCAATTAGCATTCTACTTGTTGCTAGAAAAGGTCTCCCAAGAATAATCGATACTTTTTTATCAGCTTCACATTCTAGAATAATAAAATTAATTGGGAAAAAAATTTATCAACTCTTACCAACACATCTTTAATCTTCCTTATTGATGTGCATAGAAGCGATCTGGTAGCTGTAGTGTGACTGTAGTGGGTCTTGCCTTCCCAATTCCTAGCTTCCTGAAAATAAACATAGGTATTAAATTTATACTTGCTCCTAAATCACATAATGCCTTGCCAACATAATGATTTCCAATTGAACAAGGGATAGTAAAACTCCCTAGGTCCTTCAACTTTAGAGGCAATTTGTTCATCAACATTGCTGTGCACCCTTCAGTGAGAGCAATAGTTTCAAATTCCCCTAATACTCACTTCTTTGATAACATATCCTTCATGAACTTAATGTAATTTGGCATTTTCTCCAATGCTTCCACCAATGGTATGTTGATATGAAGTTGCTTCAGGACATCCAAGAATTTTTTGAATTGAAAATCTTGCTTAGACTTCTGGAATCGCTGTGGAAAAGGTGGCGATGGTCTTCCTTCAGACTGGTGATATTGTTGTGCCGTGGCATTTTTATTGGCGCCACGAGCTGACTCTGCTTCAAGATTTTTTTGTTCTTCTTAGTTGTACACTGCTTCATGAATGGTCCTAAATTCGTTCCATGTGTAAATTTTAAGTTGTCCTCTTCAACAGTAGTATCATTAACAAATCCAGGTAATTGTGTACCACTTCTGAGCATAATGGCCTTACAGTGCTCTTTCATTGAGATCTTGAATTTTCACTATCACTTACCAATGCTCATTCGGGTCTCGAATTTAATGCATTGGTAATATGCCCTATTTGATTTTCCAAGCTCTTAGGGATACAGCTTGACTCTGTATCACAACATCATTTTTTGCCATTTATTCCTTCAACAGAGCTTCCATCGATAAAGAAGATGATGCTGAACTTTGTTGAACATTTTGTCGTGGCATGGGTTGATTATATATCCAGGTGGTGCACTTGTGATATTCTGTCGAGCAACATTACTGGAACTTGATTACTCCAGCTAAAGTTAGGATGTTGTTTCCACCCTGGATTATATGTATTGGAATATGGATTATTGTTCCAATTTAAAATTTCCATGTAATATACTCAGGCTAGGTTCGATGGGCATTCATTAAAAACATGATCTTGCCCACAGTAAACACATTTTAGCTCTGTTGTTTTCATTTCCTGCACTACAGCTGGTCTCTTCAATGTTTTAATCATATTAGCTAGGGATGATACTTGAGCTGTTAATAAGGTGATTGCATCAAGCTCTATTGCTCTAGCAGCTCTTCTACCTGTCCCTACTCTTGTAGTTAGATATTGATAATTATTGTTGGCTATCCTTTCCAGAATCTCAGATGCCTCATTATATGATTTATCTATCAACGTGTCATTGGTAGATGCATCAACTACCATCTTTGTATATATGTTTAATCTATTGTAAAACATTTTCATCTATTTTCAATGTTGGAAACCATGCATTGGGCATTTTCTAAGTAATTCTTTGAATCTCTCCCAAACTTCATACAACGTCTCATCTTCGGATTGCCGAAAAGATGTAATGTCATTTCTTAACTTAGCATTCAGATTAGGAGGATTGTATCGTAGCAAAAATCTTTGACAAAGATCATTCCAAGATGCCACTGTTCTTGACGAAAAAGCATTTAATCATGCTCTGGCACGATCTTGCAATGAATAAGGAAATAACTTGAGTCTCAATGCATCTTCAGGAACACCTTGTTGCCTGAATGAATCACAGATCTCCAAAAAGAGTCTTAAATGTAGCTGTGGATCTTCAGTAGGTAATCCACTAAACTATCCTACTATTTGTAGCATTTGAAACATCATTGGTTTTAACCTGAAATGCTGAGCTTGAATTTGTGGCCTGATAACCCCTAGATTCAAATCATCTAAGATAGGTGCTACATGTTCTCTAATGGGTCTATCTTTATCATCTATCACACGAGGAATATCAGTGTCCCTACCATTTAGACGTAAATGATCTTCTCTGTTTGGATCATTTCCAATCCTCGCCATCTCTCGCAATTCATTTCTCCTTCTCCTCAAGGTTCTCTCAATTTCAGGATCAAAATAATACTCTTCATTTTCGGGAATACCTCTACTCATAAACTAGCAACAGACTTGAAAATGAATAAAAAAACTAAGTTAAAACTAACAAAAATTAAATCGATAATAATAAACCAAAATTCACCAATTTGCCGATCCCTGGCAACGGAGCTAAAAACTTGACGCGTATGAAATGATATGCGAATGTGCAAGTGTACACATCAAATCAAGTAATAAAATAGTAAGTAAGGTCATCTCCACAAGGATCAGTTAGGATTAATTTGGTTAAGTTATCACTATGAACTATATGAATCATGCTATGGCAAAAATAGAATAACAAATTTGTAAAGGATAATCACGTATCCAATATTAAAATTAGATAACTAACTTAACATGATGTGGCAATTTAACGAGACAAAGTTGAAAGAAACTACGCTGTTGAATGGGAAGGTTGGAATTACTCAGATTACATCCTTATAACACAATAATGCCATGGTAAAGTTTTAAACAGTCTACTGTTCAGATTCTAGCTACAGTTGTCTGAGAGTCAAACTTTAAGCTACCATACCTAGGATTTGTATGTCTACAAGCTTCAAGGATAATACCCAATATTTTTTTCCTTACTCTGTACGGAGCGAAGCTCTATGTTTAGAGTGTTAAGAATATTCTTTTGAGTACTTGCTTGTATCATTCGATCACAATCCAACTTATCTAACCTTCTCAGAATTAAATCAAGTTTGTGAACATACCATACATCCATCTATGTCTAGAGATTGAATGCATGCATTCAAAATAATGCAAAACGAAAGAAATAGTAGATCTAATCAAGATAATGCCAGGTCTTTAATGGAAATAAATATTCATCAAGTCATTCCAACCCGTTGAGATTAGCTCATGGGTTGGAAACATCCAAAATAAAGGTATAATTCAACAACATCATTTAACAGTTAAAATTCACAAAAATTGATCAAGATAATGAAAGAAGAACTTCAGAAAGTTTTCGCTAAATTGGCTCCCAATTCCAGTGCTGTAATATTGTGCAAGACCTAGAGTTGAATGCTTCGTCCCCTTCTTTGCGTCTCTACTCTGTGCTTTAGCTGCTACCCTCTCTTTTTTTCTCTAAATTTTTCACGAGAGTTCGTTGGAGAAGAAAACCGCTCCTAAATCCTCATGTAAAAACTCTGTGTGTAGAATTCTCTTCTCTTTCCTCTTTTATAGGGTAGGTCCCTCTCTTAGCACACACATTTCTCCCTCTTTTTCAGGTAGATTTATCTGGTACACTTCCAACTAGCTGAGAGTGACGAGGACTAAGTGTTGCATCAACATCTTCTTGGAATTTCCATGACATTTATGCTGCCAATCTGTCCAACCTTTTGCCATGATAATACTTCACTCTTTCATTTCTCTTTTTCCTTCCTACACCTGTTAGAAACACAAACAATTCATTTCCTTCCACCAACAAAAGTAACATATAGTAACATTGAAAGCACAGTCCAAGCTTCATGATGCAATGTTATAAAAATATCCTAAAAATAAAAATATATCCACTTAAGTACAAACAATTAATCAAGTTTAGAGGCCTGCAATATAACTCTTTTCAAGAGTTATCAAACACATAAGTGTTCCCCTGTAAGGCTGGATTTTCAGTAATCATGATTTGTATCAAAGTGTTATATCAGAGGTAAAACAATTTATCCTGTGTCTTCTTTACCATTATACACAACATCCCTCCATTACCTCCTAACCCTAATCTAGATAGAGAGCTTGTGCACTAAGGAAGGAGTACTCATACCAGGTTTTTTGGGTTTGTTTAACTGTATATAACCTTATATACACTGACTTTTTAAATATGTTTCCTTAGACTTGAACACCAGAGACAAATGACAGAGCCACTTACCTAATTGTACAATGTTTAGGAGTAAACGAATTAATATAGGTACCAAACACAAGGTACAGAGGAACTTACCAGAATATTTTACTCAGAGTTTTTTCTACTCCAGCAGTTCTTTCTACTCCAGCAGTTCTTTCCTTTTAATATCAGGACCTTCTCACGTTTCTTTAGCTAAAACAATAAAACAACTTTTTTAAACATAAAAAAATGGCCAAAACTTTACGATATAACAAGAATCTATAGATATGCAAACAGTTTCTAAGTAGAAGTTTCTTTCATACTCAGTGTTCAAAGAAATCTTCCCAAACCTTTCTTACATTAGCTTTTATCTATCTGGTAATGCTTAAAGGAAGATTTAAGAATTTACTAGTAGACAACTAGCGCAGAAGCTCTCCTAATATTTAACAATCGACACCTTCATTAGCAAAGAAGAACTCTCCTAGTTTCTTCGATGATAACAAAGTCTAGTAGAGAAGATGAATTAGAAATATTCTCTCCATTATCATGCTATCTTATTTGTAGATAACTTACATCCAAATCCCAATTAGGATTATCTCTAATCATTACTTACTCTCGTACGCTTCCGTTAATTAATCACATCCTACAAGACTCTCCAAGTGTCCTAATTATTGACACGTTGACTCCATTAGGATGTTAGGAGACTTAAACATATCCCACAAGCTATCATACTTACTTTAGTAGCAACACTAAAAATACAAGTAGCAAAAAAGTTCATCTAATAAGGTCCTCGCTCTAACTACAATCTCGCCATCACTCGAAATGGTACTCCACAGTATTGGAAAAGTTCTACAAAGTTCTCCAACATGAAGTTACCAATCTTATACGGTCTAAGCCTCGCAACTTAGGCGGTCTTCGCCGATGCAATTTCCTGAAATGATCTGGCTCGCCAAACCAATGTGTGAGACAGTGGCAGTCATTGGAACATTTACTTTCTAGAATAGTGTCGTTACAAGATGCGGGAAGAATATCTTGGCCTTCGGGCCACTAATGCACTTTACCATAGACTGGTGAATCCATGTCCCTATGCAAACCTATTTCCACTGCAAAACAACATACAACAAAGTAAGTCAAAAAGAATTAACATTAGACACGTTAAGGTCAGGTGAAATTTGAGTACACAAAAATTGTATCCAAATTTTAGTGATTGGGAACATAATCACTTAATTAAATGAGAGTGGGTTATTAGTGTGGGGGTGACGTTCCCACTAAACCCTCCCTTCTATTAGATAATTAATTACATTGTCCATATCAATATTTCTATAAAAATTCATATTAACACTTTCAATAAAATCATCCATATGATATGGAGCATTGTAATATTTACATATTTCCTTAGGAGTGACAAGGACTTGTCTACCCCTAACAATTCAATGTGTATGGATGTCATTTCGTAGTCTCGTGTTTTCCCAATATTTCAGTGAAGCATAAATTTCTTGGATTATGGGGATGAAAGTAGATTCTTTTAGGGTTAAACAAAAATCAGCCCACCCGTGATAATTAGCTAATTCCCAAATCTTATTGTACAGAGTCAACGATGAGTCAAAAACCCTTTCCTAGATGAATGTTTTTCCTTAAATTTTTGGAAAACAATGTTCAACATCCTGGTGTTCAAAACGATCGGTGTCAAAATCCATTGTCAGCTATGTGTGTTTATGTAACACCCGAGTATCTTTATTGACCCAAAATCTAAAGAAAGTTGGGATTACATTGAAATGAGTAGTGAATGTCGGGCTCCTCCAGGAAATTCAAAAATTTTAGTGGCTAAATTGCGATTAGTTGGATCTCAATTATAGTTCGGTTAGAATAGAACCAGTTGGTTCCATAGTGTGAGACAACATGATTTAGGATGAATGGTAGACATGGTAGGTGAAAATCGTGCTAAAGGTATATATACATATAGGTGTTTGTGGAGACAAAATTTTCTCAATTCTGTTTACCAATATTTTTCTCACCATAGCATCATTTTCTTTAGTCACTGTGAAGAAGAAAGAGGATGTAGCGGAAAGAAGCTTTACATGTCCCAACAGTTGTGTGAATTGAAGTCTGGTAGTAGAGAAACTTAAGAACTGGTAATCTTCCTTATCTCTTTGTACTTGTGGATTGAAGAAAGAAACAAAGTAAGAACTTTTAAAAGCTTCTGTACAATTATGGATTCTGGGTTTGTAAGGGCTGAACACCTTTAATTTAACCAATAAATGGTTTTCATGCTTAGCTGTCAGGACAAAGAAGGCTCTGGCGTTTGGACAAGCTAAGCTATCAAGGATAAGGAAACAATGTGAGTTTTTGTACTCTACTTTTTGGGTAATCTATGGTGTTGTGCTTCTAGATAGAAATACTTCATTGCTGTTACATATTGTGATTGTGAATGAAAAGTGTTGAATGGGTATGCCATTAGCGCATAGACTAGTGGTAGTATGTGAATGTTGTATGAACGATTGTTATTCGTTTATGAATACTTCTCGATGTTTGAATATTTGGCATACTAAAAGAATTCACCATTATGATATTGATCCTTGATTAAATTAAAGCATGTTTCATGCGTATTATGTTTGGAGTTGCTTTGGGAGCTATTTTGGACCCCCAAACACTTCCGAACCTTTTTTAAACGCTTAACATGATTTTTAGAATACTAAAAATTGATTTACCTATTTTTAATGATTTCATACAAATTTTCTAATATATATTTTCTCAAAAAAAGTCAAGTATCTTGCTCCATAAATGTTCAGGTGGTATTTGTCATCCATACCAATTGTTGGGACAGGTTAATGGTATTACATAAGATGCATGGGATAACAAATTAATAATATATTACCAAATATCCAATTATTTATTAAGTTATTATATTAAACTACATTATAGTACTTCGATATGAGTGAAAGAACAAATTTATGTAAGAAAAATTTATGTTATATATTAAGCCCTTAGATAAACTCTAATGTTTAACTCATTAGT
>CM025145.1:14832228-14842620 GCA_013467495.1 Gossypium gossypioides | reverse complement strand
ACGTCGAAATTTTCGAACGAAATTTTCACAAAATCATTCCATGAAATTGTAGACCATAAAAATATAATAGAATAAATTTTTTTCTCATCGGATTTGTGGTCTTGAAACCACTATTCCGACTAGGCCTGAAATCGAGATGTTACAATTTATGCCTTGTATGGTTCGTTTTATGCTTTAACAGCTTGGGAAGCTTCTGCATCACTCGTTCTAAGTTCCTACGTGAGCTGGGCTTATAATCCATCGTCCTGCACACTTAATTACACATATTAGCACCACCTAAGGTCTGTGTTAGCCTAATAGACCACAACACTCACAAAATGTGTTAAAAAACACTTATTTTATTAATATTTAATCGTAACTACTAAATACCAAAAACATAATATAGACTACTAAATTGGATAGAAAGCAAGCTCTTTAAGTGCAGAAATAACTTGAATTAACAACTACATTTGACGATAGGTCAAATACCACACTTAAGTCTTTTCTTGTCCTTAAACAAACTAAACAAAAACAAAATAAAAACTAAAAACAAACTAAATTGAAAAGAAGAAATAAACATGCAAAGAAAAGAAAATGTACTCGAGCTAGTTTGATACAATAAATTGGATAGAAATATATTAACAAGACAATGTAAACAAACATATAACTCTAGGATGTATACAATTGACTCATAATTTCTAAAATTAGACGGGTTAGTTCAATAAATTACAAAGCAAATAAATAAAAGAATGTTACGTATATATTTCTATCAAAATAGATATACATATATACACGTATGTTCAAATGAATATAAGTGGTAAAAACATCAAAACTCAGCTCAATTTCATCCATATAAGGTACTACTTAAGTCATATAAGACTTTTCGGCTTGTAGCATTTTGCGACTTAGGTTGGTTTGGAATTTAATAAATAGGCTCGACAAAATGGTTAAGCACGAAAGTAGTTTGACACATGATATTGCCTCCGATACTCCCCGAGTATAGCTCAGCACCTTATATCCACTTCCCTAAATTTTGGGTTAATCCCCACCTAGATGACTTCCTAGGGTCGTCAAGCCTAAGATTTAAATTCTTCCTTTCCCAAACAACTGATCCACTTAAGAAAACCTTACACAACAATCAATTAATCATACCTCCAGTTGCTAATCCCCCACAAAAGGATTAGTTCATCATGGATCTCAAAAACATAATAAACTTGATATAAAAGATAAACATTAATAGAAAATCAAGAGATAAAGGTTTAAGAGAAGCCTGAATTGTATTTAATTGAAGTACAAAATCCACAAAGAGTTTATCAAGTTCCACAAATCAGATCTACCGAAAAATGCAAAACTAAAAATAACCTAAAGCCTAAGAAAAGGAAAAAACTAAAAACTGAAACTATAAAAAAATTATACAGTATGAAAAGTTGTCTATAACAATTGTTAAATAAGCCTATTTATAGATTTAGGGTTGTCGTCATCCTCAACCTTAGGTCAACTGACACTCTCATGTTTAATATTTGATTGTGCAGAAGAAAACACCCCTGGTTCATAAGTATTTCTCGTATAGGACCGGTGTCGTGACACCCTAGTGCCTGTGTCGCGACATCGAAGGTAGTGTGCTCATACTGAGGGTAGCTTTAGGGGTGTGTCATGACATTCCTTGGTTGTGTCGCGACACTGAAGGTAGTTTTAAAATTCTTGTTCTCTACTCCCTATGTTGCGACATCAAACTCCCTGTGTTGCAACACATCGACCAATATTGAGTTGGTACTCCTAATGGTCTCCTGCGCACTCAACATGTATATCAGCTCACCCTTAAGCCTCATTCGACCCCTAAGGTCAATAAAAGACCCAAATTACACTTTTTACTGAATGTAAACAAAACTAAGAAAAATTAATTAAAACATAATAAAAATGCTTGTAGTCAAGCTCTTCAAGTGCGAAAACTATTTTAATCTGCTACACTGAATTACAACAGATAAAAAATCTAAGTCTAAATGGTTACAGTCCAACTTTTTCCACCACTCAAAGAATTGATCCTTCTATGTTGTCTGCCTTCAAAGCCTGGCCATATGGCTCAGACAGCGAATTGGCGCACATTTTATTGAGGTGCACCAAAGAGCGTCCTTTATACTTTTATCGTATTTGTAGTCTTCGCCCAAAGAATTGGATAATTATTTCTTCAGACCAAGCTAATTCGACTGTTGATGGTGCAGGATCTTTGTCAAGTTCCCACCCTTAAGACATGGACATCTCCATAATTCTTAAGGGGACTCGTGGCAAAGAGAAGACCACTATGCTCCACCAAGAAAAATATCTATAAGGAAAAGGCTAGATCAAACAAGGATGCTCGAGAATCTGGGAGTAGTGAATGCCCTCCATTAGTGAGGCATAAGTCAAACAAAGAGTTTACTGCTACCATCACTCACTTATCCTTGGTTCTTAGTTTTCCCGAGGTTCCTCTAGTGCCTGAAGGCTCTACCCCTTAAACAGGCCCTCCTAGGCACATTTTCTATCCCTCCTTATCAGAGAACCCCTCAGAGACAGTCCTTCCAATTTAGACAAATGCCCCTCTTTCTCAAACACAAGGCATTACCCTTACTGAATCCAGTAGCAACTTTCCTTGGCGCAGTTTTATAGAGTCAGTACCATCTCATACACCCCTTAGTTCCATTTTTCAATAACTAAGGTTGTTGCCTCAATAGTTAAGAGAAGCCTTCTCATCTTACCTTGCTTCCAATTCCTTAGAGGATCTTTTATCTCTCATGGCTCAAATATCAGAGATCACGTCTCTCAAACACGGTCTTTGGAGTGGGTCTCTCAGAGAGGCTAGTAAGCGTTACAACAACAAAGTAGTAGATTTAGAGAAATTTGTGTAATATGGTGAAAACACTTTGGTTGGGCTTCGCCGGAAGTATCACACCTCAAGAAATTTGATCGCAAGGTTGCCTATCCAGATTACAACTCTGATGAGCAAGTATAGGTATGTTCAAACTGAAAATAATTAGTTGAAGGATGAAATCAACCTCTTGAGGGATGATAAATCTATCTTAGAGGAGAAGCTCAAGGCTCAACGGGAGAGTCACCAGGAAAAGTTGGAAAGGTTACGCCAATCCCATGGGGAAGCCTTCAGAAAATACCAAGAGGACACTCAAAAAAATCTTATTGAGGCTCTACTAAGTCTTAGCTAGGTCCACTTGATCTTAGCAAGTTGGACTTAGATTATTTGAAGGACGTCTTTACTGAGTCACTCAAGTTTGACGTCTACCATCTTGAGGGTGATGAGTGGGAAGCCTTTCAAGAGGAGTGGAAATAGTCAGTCATCTTTTCCCCTCCCACCATGCTAGGAGCTGAAGATAATGAGGAGAACTTAGTAGATGTGGTCCAAAACCCTGAAGGTCATCCTCAAATAGATGAAGTTCCTATTGAGCCCATAGATCAACTAGCTGAAGTGAATGATTGAGCACTCTTTTTTACTATTCCTTGTACCTCTCTTTCTATTTTTCATGTAACATCTTACCCCTTTCATGAATGAATCATCATTTTGTCTTACCATTCTCATCTTAATATCTTTAAACATAACTAAACAAAATCCATACGAATAAGGGTTTAATGCACCTAAGAAACTAAGACAGGTTTGGTGTTCTATGCATACTGGAAACACAAAAATATATAAACTTTTTCAGCACCTTTTGAGCTCTAATTCATGCAGTTTCGTAGTAATTTCTGTCAAAATTCATACTTTAATTATAAAATATTTAATGTGTACTTAAATTATTAACATATTGAATTTTAATTATTTTTATAAGAAATTTTCAATTTTTTTTTATTTTCGATAGTTTTGCACAAAAGGTGTAAATTGGTTTGACGGATACCCTGAAAGGCTCGAACCATTGGGGTAATTTTTGCATAAAGTGAATCAAGAGCATGGCTAAATTATTTTCTAGCCAAGGACAGACCAATAATGATTACTATACACACTTTATAATTAATTTTTATCCAACATTAATTGAGTCAAAAATTAATATAAAGTCTGAAGAAGAAAGTGGCCTAGTGTGCTAAGTATAGATGACTGAACCACCAAGCAATTGGGCAGCCAAAAACCGTCCCTATAGCTGATCCAATCAACTGATTTTAGCTGATTTTCATACTTGCAAATCATCCCTTGAGCTTCCCCTAAATGCTATTCAAACACCTCCACTTTTTGTGCCTTTCACTTTTTTACCTCAAGCTAAATATAGCAAAGTTTGAAACATTCAAACTTGCTCAATGCATGGCCGACCAAGGGAGCTTGAGTAGCTAAAATTTATTTTCTATTTTTGTAGTGATTCCCACCTATAAATACCCCTATTCCCTTCCTCATTTCACACACCATTCATTCCCACATATCTCTCTCTTTCACTCACTTTCTCTCTTACATTCCCTATTGATTTCCCATTTTCCTTTGTTTTATTCCCTTGCCAATTTCCCTATTGAAAAATAGCTTTCATCCACCTTGGAGCAGCAAAATCCAAGTGCTCGTGAAGGCTTTGGATCGGTAGAACAAGCGGAGAAGGAGGGGATCGCACTAGTCTGACTTCAGAGAAATACTGGATTTCCTTCCTAGTTCCATTCTCTTTAATTTTCTTGTTTATGTTGTGATTATGAACATGGATATTTGTTGTGTTGTTATTCTCTATTTAATTAAAATTACTTAAATTTAATTCATGTTAGATTGATTGCATTCTGTCCACTTAAATTATTATAATTGTGTTCGTGTTGTTATTAGGCCTTGGTAATTTTTCAATTAAATAAAATCATGCCTATATTATACTTGTATTATAATTGTAAGGTAAAAAATTAATTAATTATTAATTATATTGAAATTGTAATTAATTGACACAGTATTTAATTGGTGCATGTTTAATCTTCTAAGGTAGTTAAAGGTTAAATTAGTGACGATATTAAATGGTACATTAGCCTTGCATAACTTGCAAGACTATTGTGACTAAATTGTTTCAATATAGGACTATGTTGTTACTTCACTTAATCTTATAATTGCTTATGAAAATTATAATTTTTTGAATTGACACAATAATATGTTCAAGAGATTAATTGGTTTAGTAAGTTTGCATGTGCATTAGTTAGCAAAATACCAAGTTGCCGTGAAATTATTCGTAATAGCATGAACATGAGTTTAGTAATTTTAAATTAAAAAATGTAATTGATATAACACAATTATGTCATATTGATTAAAACTCATCTTTTTGAAATCGTGCATTGGAATTTTTACCTTTTGTTTTTCTTATTTAGTTAATTTTTAGTTTTCAAATCACTTTTTCAAATCAACTATTGTTTTCACTGCCAATTTGTTTAATTTCACATTTCATAAATATTTTCATCATAGTCCTTGTGGGTACGATAACTCAACATTACTTGTCATTTTCTTACTTGATATGATTATGTACACTTGCACATTTCTGTCGTTCCAAGTTTTTTAAAAGACACTATTTGTGAAATTGTTAATTTTGCATTTGGTTTATCTTTCTATTCAGTTCTAATCTAACTATAATTTCTGTGATTCTTTCATGTGTTTATGAGTATTGATCAAATTATTAACTTACTCTCTGTAGACCCTGAAATTGAAAAGACTTTTTAACAACGAAGAAGATAAGCAGTTTAAAGAAGGGTCGAAGAGATAAACTTTGAAAATCAGAATAAAAGAAACAGAGCAAATCATGCTCAAAATCCTATCCTTATTGCTAATGATGGGGATAGAACTCTAAGACAGTATGTCGTGTTGTTGTTTCATGAGCTTAATCTGGATATTAGGAGACCTGAAATTGAGGCAGAGCAATTTGAGCTGAAGCGAGTCATGTTCCAGATGCTTCACACAGTGGGCCAATTTAGTGGAATGCCTACTGAAGATCTTCACCTTCACCTCAAATTATTTATGGAGGTGAGTGATTCTGTCAAGTTAGCCAGAGTACTCGAAGATGTATTACGATTAAAGTTGTTCCCATATTAACTAAGGGACAAAGCTCGAGCCTGGTTGAATTCATTGCCACCAGATTCCATTACCACATGGAAAGAGTTAGTAGAAAGATTCCTTATGAAGTATTTCCACCTAACAAGAATGCTAAGTTGCAGAACGATATCACTACCTTCCAACAGATGGATGATGAGTCCTTATATGAGATGTGGGAAAGGTTTAAAGAACTATTACAAAGATGCCCTCATCACGGAATGCCTTATTGCATCCAACTAGAGACGTTCTATAATGATCTCAATGCTCACACGAGAATGGTAGTGCTCTCCTTTCTAAGTCTTATACGAGTAGCGCTAGGAAGACGAGTCGTTGGAGTACATTAAATGGACACTCTCATTTCACTCGCATCTCAAGTATCCTCGATATCCTTAATGTTTAAAAAAATTACTACTAATGGGTTTAATAATTTTGCAACTCAGCCACCGAATCAATTAAAAAATGTAGCCTATGTTTATTATGGGGAAGGGTAGTTGTTGGAAGAATTTTCGTCAAACACATAATCTGTTTACTACATGGGTAACCAAAACAAGAACCAAGGAAGGCAAGGACCGCAATCTAATTTTTATAACCCATCTTAGGGAAAACACCCTAATTTTTCTTGGAGTAACCAAGGGCTGGACCCAGTAACACTTATGTACAACCTAGATCAACCCAACCACCTGTATTTACCCAACAAGTTCAGAAACCAACTCAAGCTAAACCTTTCAATAGCCTAGAGAACCTATTGAAGACATATATGGAAAATAATTATGTCACTTTAAGGAATTTGGAGAATCAAGTGGGTCAACTTGCAACTGAAATCAGGAACCGACCACAAGGTGCTTTGTCTAGTGATACGAAGAATCCAAGAAATCTAGGGAAAGTGCATTGTACATCACTGACTCTAAGAAGCGGGAAGACATTAGAGCCCAACATTGTCGAAGTTGAAGAAGAGCAAGTTGATGCTCGAGATTAAGTGGAAGTTCAACCAAGTGTTGAAAGTATAACTTCTCCACAACCAGAATTTACAGAATATGATAAGGTAACTTCTAACCCAGTCAATTTTGATAAATTGAAAACTTCGTTACATCAAAAGATGAAACAACTAGTTTAAGTTAAGAATCTTCCACCACCCTACCTCAAAGACTTCAGAAGCAGAAACAGGAAGTCTAGTTCAAGAAGTTCTTAGACGTACTCAAGCAACTTCATATCAACATCTCATTGGTAGAAGCACTTGAGCAAATGCCAAACTACATCAAATTCATGAAGGATATCCTATCCAAGAAACAAAGACTTGAAGAATTTAAGATAGTAGTTTTGATGAAGGAATGCAGTGCATATCTACAAGATAAACTACCCCCAAAGATGAAGGACCCTCGATGCTTTACGATACCTTGCAACATTGGACCAACTTATTGTGGTAAGACATTATGTGATTTGGTGCAAGCATCAAATTGATGCCCATGTCCATATTTAGAAAGTTGGGGATAGGTGAAGTTAGACCTACTATGGTCACGCTTCAGTTAGCAGATCGATTCTTAGCACATCCAGAAGGAAAAATTGAGGATGTGTAGACAAATTTATTTTTCCTACTGACTTTGTTATCTTAGACCTTGAAGCAGATAAAGAGGTTCCAATAATCCTATGAAAGCCTTTCCTAGCAACTGGAATGACCCTTATTGTTGTGCAGAAGGTCAAGCTTACCATGCGTGCTCAAGATGATAATGTAACGTTCGATGTTTTTAAATCTATGTGAGTTCCTGATGTAGTAGATGATTATTCTACAGTATCTAAGTTGGAAGATTTAGCTGTAAAATGGGAACTCAACTTTGTTGAGGACCTATTGGAACAAGTTTTGATGCCAGACCCTTCAAGTAATGAAAATGGGGATGAATACTTAGCTTTACTAGAAGCTAACCAGAAAAGATTTAATCCGCAATCCCAATTTGAATCTTTGAAATTAGAAAGCAGAGATTGTGTTCAACCAAAACATACCTAAATTGAAACTAAAGGTACTTACCTTGCACTTAAAATATGTTTATTTAGGTAACGTTTGGACTTTTCCTGTGATTATTTTAGCAGAGTTAACTAAAGAGCAGGAACATAAACTTATTTTAGTGCTGAAACAATTCAAGAAGGCTATTGGATAGACCCTTGCTATTGTGTGTAAATATGTAATACAAATGTGCAATTTTACACATTGATTCAAGTAATATAATGATGAGCGAGTATCATCTCCACAGGGATCAGAAGTTGATTACAATTGATAAAGTATTACTCTAGATTTAACTAATGAAATAGTGCAAAAAAAGAGAGAGTATAAATTGATGAAGGGAATTAATGAATGAACTAATAATATCAATTATAACTAAAATAATGAATGACAAAGCAATCTAAATGTCGTGGCAATTCACAAAGAATAAGTAGAGAGTATTTCTACTATAGAATGATAAAGGTTGGAATTACTTAGGGAATATTTTCATAACAGAATAATGCCATGGCAAAATTTTGACTAAACTACTGCCTAGAGAATTACTACTGTAGTCTACTTCTTTCGTGAGTTAGACTTTAGTTATTATTCTGAGCCTGTGTATGTCTACAAGACTCACAAATGATAACCATAGTAACGTTCTTCACCTGTACAGATCAAAACTTCTATGTCTAGAGTGCTACGAATATTCTTTCGAGTACTCACATGTATCAATCGATTAATAATCTGATGTATTTAATCCTTTCAGATTCAAATCCATCTAAGAACATGTCATGCAGTCAACTATGTCTAGAGCTTGCATGCATGCATTCAAAATAAACATGAATCAAACGAAACAATTATTTTAATCAAAATCTTATCATGGGCATTATAGATAATTCAATATTCACCCAAATAATTCCAACCCAAAGATAATTAGCTCATTGGTTGGGAAATGAATTCCAAAATTAAATCATTTATCAACATTCTTCAAATTTTACAAATCACAGAAATTAAAACCAAGAAAAAATAGAACAAAGGCAGAATTGCAAGAAGTTCTCGCTGCACTTTATCTTCTTCTCAAGATTTTACGCAAAACCTAGGGCATATTTCTTTTCCCCTTCTTCGCGTCTGTGATCTCCTCTTTCTAGCTGCTACCATATTCTTCTCCTCTGAATTTTTCACACAATTACCCTAGAGGATTTTGTTGCAGAGAGAGTAATTGCTCTCTTTCTTTTCTTTGCTCATCACAATCCGTGTGTGTTTCCTCTCTTCTCTCTCCTCCTTTTATAAGGTAGATATGTCACTTCTAGCACACATATTTTGCTTTTCTTTTCCAGGGTAATTTATCTAGTACTCGTACAGCTGACTGAGAGTGACATGGATTGAGTGCTGCATTATCTTTGTGGAATTGCCATGACATTTCTATTGGCAATCTATCCTACCATTTGCTGTGGCAATGTTTCACCTCCTTCGTTCTCTTTTCCTCTTCATCTTTTCCTTCTTCTTGCCTCTTTTATCCTACCTGTACCTACTACCAAACCTCTTTCCAGCAATTAAAATTAACATAAATTTACAGTTAAAACACAATCCAAGCTTTAGTATGTGATGCTCTAGTAATAAGTTTAAAATGCAAACATATTTTCCCAATTACAAGCAAATACTTCAGTTTAGAGGCCTGAAATATAACTATTTTCAAGAGTTATCACACCCCCAAACCTGAATTATTGCTTATCCCCGAGCAAATATATATGAGTATGCATGAATGCAGGTCTGAATGAGTTTGCCAAAACATTATAATTACCTAATATATCATTGGACTTTTTGAAATATATTTTATACCTCTATTCTCAGCAATCTTGTATTAAAAAAATTAGTTCAAATTTTATAGGTTTGTTTAGCATACAAAATGCAGAAAATGTTACCTAAAAATAAAATTTCTTAAATATTCATGAAATTCTGACTATAGCAAACATCCCTAATGTAGTTAGTCTATCTTTCCACTAAAACTTCGTGTCTCTTCTCATAATTATTCTGTCATTACATACTTTAATTATATATATACTTTTCTAGGGAATTCATCTTGTTACATGATTTTGGTATTTGACAACCTAAATGGAGCAAACACTAGATTGCTATATATTGCATCATGCTACAATTCGAATGAAATTCACTCATGATGCTAAAGCTTTTAACTAAAAAGATGGATGGAGCAAACAACTACCTGCTTAGCTACTCAGTCTTACATTACAATGGAGTGTCCCTAAATTATTATTAAATTTCCTTTTTTAATCACTCTTATTTGAAAATATTTTTCTAATTAATAATGTAATGGAGTAGACATAACATTTGTAACAACCCATTCTTAGTGAAATCAGAACAGTGGTTTTGGGACCACAAATCTGATGAGTAAATTATTATTTTATTATTATTT
>CM025145.1:14779805-14791858 GCA_013467495.1 Gossypium gossypioides | reverse complement strand
TTGTGACATGTGTACTTAAATTATCATAATTTAATTTCTTAAAAAAATAAATTTCAATTTTCTCAACCCATTTCTATTTCCGTTAAAATCATGACGACTTTACCATAAAAGAATCTATAATAAAATATATTTAATATTTTCGTATTCAACAGTTCACTATAACCAAATGATTGATTCTCATTTTCGAACTTCATTTAATTCGTAAAACATAAATTTATTTTTCGGGTTATTTTCATTTTCATTCTGGAGAAAACCATAATCATTTTCAAATGTTTAAACCATAATCATTTTCAAATGTTTCTCATTTCTTCATTTTCACCATTTCTATTCATTTATGTTCATTTGATTGCCAATGAGAGGATATTATTTACTCATGTCTCGGGCTATGAAATCCACTACTGTGAATGACACTACATACTGCAGAAGTCGTACACCCAATGCATCAGCTTTCAATTCCTTATCTTTTCGAACTTAGGCTTTTACTACATCAAAGTGTACAAGTTACGCATACATAGTCTATCATCCACTCAAGATTTAGGTATGTCACACTATGAATGTCACAACTGAAAAAATCCATAAACAGATTCAAGATCTATTCTTCTTGAGTCCAGTCTGATGTACTATCAGTCTAGTCAATCACATCTATGTCTCTATCTTCTGAGAGTCATCCGCTCCAATGTCTAAGACAAAGCATTTCAATTGGACTAGATAGATGACATATTATTCTTTCAATCGATTTTCTCATTTTCGATTAGACTAAGGACATGTTTAGGTTCGTTTACTAATATAAATTATTTTTTTGTATTACGATTTGACCACGTAATACCGCTTAGTATTAGTTTAAACATTAGACAACCAATGAGCAGCATTTGCTTCTATTTTTCTTTGTGTGCAAAATCCATGTGAGGACAATTATGTAAAATATTAATGTAATTCATGAATAATTTTATTAGCCAATTTGTTTGAAAAATTACAAGTGTACATTGACGTAAATACTACACTTAGGACACCAGATCCAGCAGTCTCCCACTTGCTTTAATGAAGTAGATAAGTCATGTTTCGCATTCTTGTTCCTCTCTATATGTTTTATAGAGAACTTTCTAGCCAGTAGAGTCTTGATAAAACAAATCCTAGGGGTTTGTCCTCAGATGAAATCTTTGACTACATCCATTATTTCGTCAAACACTACCATCTCCCTTATGATATTTTCTATCAATGTGGTTTGTCCTTATGTGGTTTCTTTAGGATTTAGCTATATCTGCACTACTATAGTGTCATAGTTTTTCCATACCTTGTATTCAGCCCTTCATAGTGAAGTTAACAGTGTAACTTTGTTTGATACTTATTCACACTATGGACTCACAATTTAGGACAAAAGCACAACCTGATGTCGATTTCCACGAATCTCGACACGTTTCTAAGTCAGAATTAGTATATATGATAGGAGTAAGATCTCCTTCGGAATACACAAGCATATAATCCCTCGTAATTTGTAAATACTTGAGTACATTCTTAACTACTTGTCAGTGTCTTGGTCTTGGATTCGTCTAATATCAACTTACCAACCCCGCAGCAAAATAGATATTTGGGCATGTGCATAACATAGCATGCATAAGACTTCCTACTGCCAAATCACAAAGAATCTTTCTCATGTTCTCTTTTTCTTCTGCTATCTTAGGATAATCCTTTAAAGAAAGATGAAATCTTGATACGGATGATTGATTTCCCTTCTTCTAATCGGTCATTGCATAATGCTCCAATATTTTATCTATTTTTTATGTCTGAGATAGTGTTATCACTTTGTTCTTTTGATCTTTTAGAATTCAAATGCCTAGAACAAAATTAGTTTTTCCCAAGCCCTTTATGCTAAACTATAAAGTTAACCAAAGTTTAACCAATAACAATGAGTAGAATGTCATCGACATATAAAAGGAAAAAGACCACATTTCCATCCCTTAAATGTTTATAAACACAAGGTTAATTTACGTTCTGCTCAAATAAAAAAGTCTTGATCGCTTAATCAAATCTTTGATTCCATAAGCAGGATGCTTACTTAAGTCCATATATGGATCTGAGCAGTTTGCAAACTTTATGCTTGCTTCCTTTAGCTATATATCCGATGGGTTGCATCATATAAATGCTTTCTTTAAGATAGTCATTCAAAAACGTTATCTTAACATCCATTTGCCAGATCTCGTTATCGAGAATCACCGCAATGGATAGCAATATGCGGATTGACTTGAACATGGCAACTTGAGTATAACCTTTTGCTACAAGTCTAGCCTTATAAGTTTATACTTTTCCATCTGCATTTCTTTTCCTCTTATAGGTCCACTTACACCCTATGGGTTTTATCCCTTTCGGTAAGTCTACAAGTTCCCACACTGAGTTGGAGTCCATAGAATCCATCTCAACTTTCATAGCTATTTCTCAAAGCTTGGATGTCACACCCCAAGTCTAGTAGATCCAAGATTAAGGCATGGGCTAGTGAAATTAACTATTTGGCGAAGTGAAATATGCCCATTTACTTCTTCTAGCTTATATGTGTGGGCGTATAGTAACTATCGTGTAAGAAAGTGAAGATTTTATTTCAGGTCATGTTTCTATTTAAAGAATACGAATGTGTAAGCATGCTATAAATTACCATCAAATGTACAGTACGTCTAGTTTGTCTAATTACTATGCTAATTAGGTTTTGTAGAGTGATCGGGTTGAGAGTAAACTAAATTGACCGGTCAACTCATAATTATATTGGATTCTCATTTATATTTCTTTCGAAATTTTGTAGGCCACTAAGAAGGACAAATTTTGAATTTTGTGACACTTGTTAGGTTCTACTACGCGGGAGTGGGTTATATATATGTGTGTGTGTGTGTGTGTGAAAAGGGCTTGTGAGAAAGTTCCTTTTTTCTTCAAGATTTCTCTTTGATTCTTTATTTTCTTAAATTTAAATGTTATTCGTTGGTTTCTCTTTATAACACCTCAGACCCGATTAAGTAGATTCAACCCAAATCTGGTGAGCTATATTAGCCACCAAAGTGACTCTCCGTTAACTCCAACCTAATCTCTAGCACACCACTTACTTACAACATATAATATGCTAAGTCATAACACAACAACAGAAATAATTCAAACACAGAATGCAAAACATGCGAGCTTGTAAAATAAACAGAGGATGGATTCGCATTTTACCTAAACTGTAAGTCTTAAGTGTTCGCATAAAGGAAATAAACAGTACACTTAGAGTACATACAATCAAATATAAAAACATGGGTACTTAAAAAACTTATTGTTAAGGTCTGCATACATCAAATAGCATAAGTTCACATAGTAGGATACAACATGAATTTGCATAACATACACAATATATGTTCACACAAAAGCATAAGTTTGTCAGGTAACAATAGTTTAAATGCTTCTTGAGTTCGTGCCTAATCATGCAAAACTTGGTTCGTGTACAATAAGGGCTTTGCAAATAGAGAAATTATTCACATACAAGTGTTTGCATACTATATAGAGTTTTCTATGTTGTAAGATATTCCTATATAGGGTTTCACATGCATATTAGGGTCGCTAACATACAGAGTCGCTAACATACAGAGTCGTAGAAATTATATTATGCAGTAAAACTAGCATGCATGCATGAAGAAATATATAAACATCAACGTTATTCATGTTGAGAAGAAATTTGTAACAAAGGTTTAATGGTTCGTAGAACAAAAACAAACTCCAACTTTAAAGAAGTTATTTTAATAACAGAGTCAAATTATGATCAATCTAAATGCACATAAATAAAATAAACCCCATCACCTAATTTACAGGTTCGCCAATATCTATTCAGGGATGAGCCTCACCAAGTTATCTACCTCGCCATTGCCATTCGCGACCTACTTACCTACGAAGTAAGAGAGGAGCGGGTGAATTCATTGCAAACTTAATGAATAATCAGGAATCGTCGAGGTATGCTTAAAATACAAAGTTTAAAACAAAAAGAAAACTTAGTCTGAAAAACATTTCACGTGCTGGGTTTGTGGTGAGGATGCGAGACCCAGTCTACAAATCTTGCTTGTTAGAAAACATGTAAGTTTGAAATTCGCATATACTTTCTGAAAATTGAATTTGAAAACTTAGCTTGTGCTTGTTTGAAACAAATCTTATATAGCATGAAACATGCTCACATATATGTCTTATCAGAATGGCTAAGGAACATAAAATATGCTCTCGCACTTGTTTTAACACACTTATCTTGTCTGTTAGATATGTAGATCTCCTTATAACGCCTCAAAATGACTCATAAAGTCCTTATAACACGTCCTATAAGTGCAGCATGAAGCTAGGCAGTCTCTTGTATACCAACATGTCCTAGTGAACAAATCATAGCTCGACATTCCTTTATCTCTCCACATGACTCAGGGCCTCAATGCCTAAAATCATAGAACTTATAGATGAGTACTCACAATCCTTTCATATACGAATATATCTAACATAAGGGCTCGCAAAGGAGCACATACAAAAACTTATCACATAGAGCTCGCATAGGGAGCTTGCTTGAAAACACTTGTTCATATAGAGCTCGAACAAAAGCTTGTAGAAACACAATTTATAAAACCATACTATAAAAACATATTGGAAACATAGGTTCTCTTAGGAGCTTGCATAAAACTTAGCTTTTAAAACATAACTTAAAAACATATATTGAAAATAGAGTTTCAAAACTTAAAAATAGGGTTTTGTAGAAAACTTATTCTTGGAGCTTAGTTTAAAAACAAAGATCTTGAAAATCATAACAGTTCGCACACAAGTTACAAACCTTGAGCTTTCATACAGAAAAATATTATAGTTAACACACTCATAGCAATTCTTAACCAGTCACAGGAAACTGGGAATTTTAAACAAGCTTGGCTTTGCCTTTATCCTTGCTGGTAGATGGTCCAGCTGGTTCACAACATACATAAACACACACATAGATTACTTAATCAGGCAAAACTTACCAAATTCACACATGCAAGTGAACCTAGCTTTCTAGAAAATCAAACCTAACAAGACAGAGGCTTACCTTGGGTGTTATGAACTTGATTTAGAATAGAGACTTGACGACAAAATATTCGATGAAAGAATTCTCATGGAATAAGGGTCATATTTATAGACTTAAGTGTTCTGGAAATCTTAGTATGCTCTACTTGACTTAGGAAAGTTGTTACTTGCACGAAAATTATCCTAGATACACATATCTTTATTTCCTAATTTGAGTCTGACTCTACTTTGACTGGCGAACACCAGTTCGCAACTCAACTTGCCTACCCCCAGTTCACCAATCAGACTGGTGAACACCAGCTCAAAAAATACACTGGTGAACCCAACTGGCAATGATTCTAACCAACCCTTTACCGCATTTTTTGGCATATACTACAACACTGAAACATTGGCAAACACCTTTCTGATACTCTTTTGGTGAACTCCCAAGTTCACTGAAGTATTTGTGAACCTCTAGTTTATCAAAACACTAGCGAACCTTCACTTGCGAGGTCAAAACTTCCAGGCTCGATATTTGGATGTTACAACTCTCCCCCACTTAAGATATTTTGTTCTCAAAATGTTCACCTTTAAATAGTTGAAAGTACCTTTTCTTCATTAATTCTTCTATTTCCTAAGTAACTTCGCTGGTCTTATGATTTCGCCATAACACATTAACTAAAAGAATGCTTTTGCTTCGAAAGGCTTTCACCTCGTAAGCCATAATCTTCACTTGTTTCTTCTCATAAATCAAATAGGGTCGCACTTTCATAGCATCTGCTGATACTACATGGGATGGATCTCCACGATATTTCCTTAGCATGGGTACATGAATACAACATGTATTTGATCAAGTTAGTGGTGCAACTTGAGTCGATATGCTACAGGACCAATTCTCTCTACCGCCTCGTAAGGACCAATGAATCTTAGACTTAGCTTCTCTTTTCGTGCAAACCTTAGGACTTTCTTCCATGGCGACATATTAAGAAACACATGCTCACCCATTTGGTACTCAACATCTCATCGTTTCAAGTCAGCACAAGACTTCTATCTATCTGAAGTAGCTTTTAGCCTTTTCACAAATCATCTTGACTTTGTTTTTTGTCTCATGAACCAATTTAGGTCTAACGATTTGTTTCTCATCCAACTCAGCCCAATGACCACCTCCGGACGTACTAACATCCAAAGTGTGAATACTACAGTAAAATATATAGATATATGAGACGATATCCATAAGTATACGGGTCCAGTTGTAATATAGTTACAATAGAGTAGGTAGGTACTCCGAGGATCGTACCCAAGGGAGGCGAGTGCTAGATCAATTTTAACCTAAATACCGAAAGATCTAATTAGTACTTCAATTTAGTTATAGTATGGAGGTAAAATAAAAAGGGTTTTTAAGATTTTTATAATAATAAAATAACATAATGTAAAAAAATAAAATTTAATAGATTAAAGAATAAAATAAATCAAATCTGATTATGAGTGATTAGCTCGCATTGCTAATCTCCATCAACTGTCACTTTGGATTTCTCATTAATCAACTAGTCATTATCCCAGTAGGATCTTTCGATCTTCCACTCAAATAATGAGTCAATAAGGACTACTTATCTTCTGACCTCACAATTTATACTGGTTTGGGGTAAAGGTGTTCACGGATAGGCCATACCAATTTTGGGTTAATTCCCACCTTGATGAATTCTTAGGGTTGTCAGGTCTAGGGTTTTAGGTTCTTCCTAGTTCAAATAGATGATCCGTTGAGTAACCCTACAAAATAGTTAATAGATCATACCTCTACTCGCTAATCCCCAATAAAGGGATTAGTTCCTTATGGTTTTCATGAACAGTATAGAATCGATATAGAGAATAAGCATTATAAATGAATCAAAAGTATAGAGTTTTAAGAAAAATCCTGATTTGTACTAAAGATGAAAACGAATCCACAGAGTTTGACTATCTCCACAAATCAGATCTCTTGAGATAAAACGAAAACAAAATGAAAATAAACCTAAAATCTAAGAAGAAAGAAATCTAAATTGAAATTTAAAAGTGAAATTCTAAAATAAGTAATTAGTGTCTATAACATGTGACAAAAGATTCTATTTATAGATTTCAAGTGGTTGACGTCCTTAACCTTGGGTTAGCTGACTTTCCTAAGCTTTAAGTTTGATTGTGCAGACCAAAACGCCCCTTAACTCGTGTTTAATTCCTATCTAGATTCAATTTCATGACACACCAGGACCTATGTCACGACATAAAAGTCAGTATACTACTCTTAGGATATCTTCATAGGTTTGTCGTAACACCCTTAGTCTATGTCGCGACATCGAAGGTAGTTTCGTGATTTTTCCATTCTGCTCCCTATGTTGCAACATTGATCATTCCGTGTTACGACATAACGACCAGTGTTTATTTATTTCACCTCCTAATGGTTTCCTGCACACTTACAAAGGTCATTATCTCACCCTTAGGCCTCATTTGGCCCCTAAGGGCAGTAAAAGACTCAATTTGCACATTTTATTGAATTTTAAAAAAATTGGCTAAAACATAATTAAATCATAATGATAATACTTAATTTCAAGCTCCTAAAGTGCGAATACTAGTTTAATCTACTACATCGAATTATGACAGATCACCCAACATAGAGGTGTTCGACACCTATTTCTATACAAAGCTTCAGAAGGAGCCATCTTAATCTTACTTGATAACTATTGTTATAGGTGAACTCTGCCAACAGTAAATATCGTTCCCAACTTCTTACAAACAGCAACACGTAGCTTCGCAACATGTATTCTAGCACTTGTATCACTCTTTCAAATTTTCCAACTATTTGAGGATGATAAGCAGCATTGAACTGAAGCTTCAAACCCAAAGCTTCTTGCAAGCTCTTCCAAAATCTCAAAGTGAATCGAGGATCTCGATCAAAAGTATGGAAACTTGCATGCCATGCAATCGAACTATCTCAATAATGCAAATCTTTGCAAGCCTTTGCAAAGAATAGCTTGTGCGAATAACTAAAAAGTGCGAACACTTCGTTAGGTGATCCGCAATTACCCAAATAGCTTTCTTGTTCATAGTCACAGGCTACCTTGTCAAAAAATCCATGGTGATCCTTTCCCACTTCCATTCTAAATTCTTGAGTGGCTGTAGTAGTCTTGAAAGATACTGATGCTCTACTTTGACTTTCTGAAAAACTAGGCACTTCGCCACAAATTCTATAACAGCTCACTTCAAACTAAGCCACGAATAGGGTTGCTAGAGGTTACGATACATCTTGTTACTATCAGGGTGCATTGCATACGGGCTATTGTGGGCTTCACTAATGATAACATGTTGAAGCTCCTTGTCATTTGGCACACAAAGTTTTCTTATTTATTTGCAGATCCCTTAAAATCTGACTCATCTTTTGCTTCATTGTCTTTATTTTTGCATGAATCGCTTCGTTCCCTATTCGATTTTGGACTCCATGGTTCAAATATAAAATCTAGAAAGTTAGACACAAAAATAAACAGGTCATGAAATGTTTTCGTAAAAGTGCTTCTTATTGAGTCATCCCATATTTTTGAATTTCTCTAGTAAGCTTGTTGCTGCCACTACATAATGTGCATTATGTCCATCAACTTTGACAGCTCATCACGTGGATCTGGGTGAGGCTATTGAGTTCTGAATGTTGAGTTCGCCATGTCAGGTTTGATTATTGGTTCAATTGGTTATGCCTTATCAGACATTTCAGCTGACTGCATTGGTTCGATCTTTATGGGATCTTCTTCTTATTCTTCAGGATCCTCGCTCAGTTCAACTCGTTGCTGTAGAACAAAATCTCTGACTATTCAATAGAGGTCCCAATCTATGATTGTACTTTGGCTATAACTTGTCTTCTTTATGTTAGTAAGAATTTTAGCTTTCAAGCACAAAATTGTTATTGTAAAGGAAAAGTATGCTGGGCCAAAACGTCTAGCGACACAATTTTGAATTTCTCCTAGGATGATCTTTCCTCACATCAATGGTCTTTTCCGTTAAAATTGAGTATAACAAGACCATTCACTTTAATGAAATTGTGGTCCCATGTGAAATTGGCATAAGGCTGAATCGAATAAAATAGAACCATACCTTCGCAAATGGTGTCAAATATTCTCTACGACAAGTGTGAGATCCATGCTTTGACATAGTCCACTTAGAACCCAGAACTATAAGTTCCTCAAGAATTTCTTGTAATTTTTCAGCCTCAATATTTCTCATCAAAGAAGAATATACGTTGTCTTCAAAATTATGTAATTCAAGGGATTCATTAATAGCATTTGAGCTTATTGGTACCTTGATTCCTCGAATAGAAACTTCTATTAATTTGTATGAGGTCAAATTCGTATAAAATTCATGAACTAAGTCTTCATCTGCACTAGGTATTTTCTCACAAAACAACTCCCAATTAAGGGTTTCAGTAATTTGTCGAACGTGCACCATGAAATCATTATAGTTGCTCTCTTTCAGTGTAAAGCCTTTTTCTGGGAGCATTTTTTATTCTTGAAAATAGTCATCCAAAGCTTGATTGGATAATACAGTGGATGCAAGAGTCGAGACCAATTTTCTAAGAATTTGCAAGGCAAAACAACATCTGGGTCCCCAACTATACATCGACATGTTCAAGCTAGCAAATATGGAGCAAGGAGAAGAATCACATAACATCGAAGAGGATAAGGAAGATGATGGAAGCGAGGAGATGGATTTTGAATAGGATGATCGATTATTTTTTATTTTTGAAAACTTGTATTAATTTTTGGATGATTTAAACTTTTTAGGAGTAAGATTAATAAGTAGATTTTTAGTATGTTGTATTATCTTTAAGTTTCTATGTAGGAACCCAACACGAAGGAGGCACAAACAATTCGAGCTTTACACTATCAAAGGAGGAAGCACCCACAAATAAGAGCTAGAGCAATCATGATCAATCGGGTAGCTTCTCTCCTTAACTTTTTATGGGTTACACATTGAAGAAAATGTGTCAACTTAAGTGTAGGGGTAACAAAGAAAATTTGCTTCAAATTTTTACATTTTCTTTGATTTTTCTTGTCTTTTTGTGTGCTTGAGCTTGTAGAAATACAAGTGATTGGTTAAGAGCATCTACATAGGTTGATTGTGTGTACGAATAAATTTGGCATCATGATAAGTAATTTTAAATTTTTGAGTATTAGACTACTAAGTTCTATATGTTACACTCTAAATAGATAGTAAGCAATCAATTATACGAAGTGATATAGAAAATACAAAGAAACAAGCATGCTAGTACGAATGATAAATAGTTGAATTTGTATTTGTTTGGTTGGTTAAATTTGTGCATGTTGGGATATTTAGGGATGACCTAAGGCATTGTTTGGAACACATCCAGAGCCAAAAAGTTGTCCTATTTATATTTCATCTTTAGTACAACTCTTGAGCCTATTAGCACTTCTTAACGAACCTCATTTCAAGCCTCGAGCCTAAAAACATTAATTTGTATCTGACTTTTTTCTTTGGTCCTTCACTGCACGACTATAGACGTCTGGCCATATGTATTGAGGGTTAAGTAGATACATCATGGTAGAGTTTGTAAAAATAGAGTGAAAAAGAAAAAATTAGTGTGATATGAGAACTATAGGTTAGCCTGAAAGTGAAAAATAAGAGAAAAATGCAAAAAGAAAATCAATACGAGTAGAATAAGTACTTGAAAAACTAAAAAACATTCTTGAGTGAGAAAATTTGAAATAAAAAGAAAAACAAAAGTCCCAAAGTCACAAAAATAGAAAAAAACTTGTTCATTAGTGCACAGAAACTCGTAAGCTAGTCGTAGCTACTATGTTATGCCATGATTTCCTATGTGGAGAGATAAGAAAGGTGAGAGAAGGAGAAATAAGGTGGTGAGCGGGTAAGGGTCACTAAAGGGGGAAGAACATAGACAAATACGATGTGCTAAACTATTTTCGTATTTGTAACCATTTTTTACGCTTACTGCTTTTGAATTTCATACTTGTCTTAAGCCTTAGAACATTACAAGCCAAAAAGTCTTATGTGACCTAAAATATCCTTATACATAAAAAGACATCACACTGAACATATGCATAAATGACTATTTGTATTCTACTCAAATAATCAAAGTACTTGTATGATCTGTTGATGGATTCCTACAGGTGAGACCATTAGTACTTGTATACTTTGTAACATAATGAACTTAGATGTTTGTGGTCAAAAGTTGTAAGTCAACTACTCATCATGTTAAAGTTGTTTCTAAGTATGAAATGCCTAAGTCATATGCTCTAAAGTCAATACTTGTATCATATTTGCTCAAGGGTCATTATTTTATTGTCTTTTTTATGTTGCTTGAGGACAAGCAATGACTTACGTGTGGGGGAGTTTTGTAACGACTCAATAGTCAAGGGTGTAAAAAAATGTATTTTTGACACTCCATTTTCGTAAACCAGACTCGTAAATATTTTTATTAAATATTTACGAGGCTAGCTTAGTAGCTAATTAATTTTTTGAATAGTGAATTTTGTGAAATTAGGAGTTATTAAGGTATAGAGACTAAATCACGTAAGGGTTAAAAGTTGAATTATAAATTAAAATAAACTAAAGGGGCTAAAGTAGTAATTGTGCCACTTAATTATTATTTGTGTATAGGTGGCCGACCATGGGCTAAGTAACATGCATGTATATATATTATATGTTATAATATAAAGTTAATAAAAAAATAGTTATAATAAAAGAAAAAAATGATAATGGATGCATGCAAATTAAACAAAGAAAAAAAGAAAAGAAAAAAGAAAGAAAGAAAAAGAAGAAGGGAACACATGACACTTGGGGGCTTGGTGTTCAAATCCAAACTGGTTAGTGCAATTTAGTCCCTATCCTTGTAACTTTTACGTTTTTGGAATCCCGGTACTTAAGGTTACCCAACCGATAGTGTAATTTTTAGTATTGTTCAAGATTTTAGATGTTGGCATTGTTGAATAGTTTAAGTATTAGGGATTAAATAGATAGATTTTTAAGTTAGAAATGGAAAAGGACTA
>CM025145.1:14753908-14777489 GCA_013467495.1 Gossypium gossypioides | reverse complement strand
TGAGGCTATGTTGGTATGTTAGCCTAGTTTATATTTTGGTATGTGATAGTTTAAAGTTTGGTAGCTTAGTATAATGCTTGGTATTTGCTTAGCTTCATATTTGGTAACTTTAGAAGTTGAAAGTTATTTCAAATATGGTAAATGTGATATGAATGAAAGTCTTGAATGTTTAATGTGTTGTTGATGTATTTGAACAAATAAAATGTGGTACCAATGAGGGTATATTGGTTACACATATTAGGTGATGACTTTGGTGTATTTTGGGCATGTTTAATCGTGTTTTGAATAGGTTAAATGATTGGTAATTGAGTTGCTTAGTGCCCAAGTAAGTAGGAAATGATAAACTTGAGTTTTAAGGTACTTTTGGGTGCACACGACCTGGCCACACGAGCGTGTATCATACACGGGAAACACATATGGGTGTGTGACCCAAGTCAGAAAGTTACAGGGCCTAGCCACATGGGCGTGTGAGACACATGGCCTAGCCACACGGGTGTGTGTCACACATGGGCAACACACAGTGGCATTTGACCCAAGTCAGAGAGTTACAGGGCCTGGCCACACGAGCGTGTGAGGCATACGGCTTGGCCACACGGGTGTGTGACCCCTGAAATCAAAATTTTATTAATTATTTCCTAAACTTCCAGAATTATTTCAAAATTTGTCCTTGCCTATTTTTAAACTACTTTTAGGGTTTCGTATACTCGTAATAGGGGTTGTAAAAGTAAGTTTTACTCTGAATTGGTGTGGATTAGCAAACCTAAATTAAGTGCATTCCACTAACATCATCCAAGATAAATTAAAAAGATAATCGTAGACGGAGTATGGACCAATATTCTTATGCTAATAATTGGAATAGTCTTGTTTGTATCTGTATTCTGACATTCAAGAAGGGATAAATAGTGATAAGAGTGTAGACAGTGGAAGACTAAGTTTAGAAATGTATCAATAGTGATAAGTGTGTAGACAATGGAAGACCAAGTTTAGCATTGCATAGCATGAATCATACTTGATTGTATAATATTCTATTATGATAAGATTTGATTGTTTGTGACTTGACCCTGTATATTATATTGTTAATGGCTAGTATATATATGTGTAATTATGATTGATTAATTGTATGAAGTGTTAGTAATGCTCGTGACCCAAATCCAACGACAGAGAGGGGTTAGGGGTGTTACAAGTGTGATCTATAGCAATCCAGTGTGACATATTGAACTAGTTTTCACACTTAAGGAGCCTGGATATAGGTATTTCCATTACATTTTTGCTAAGTTTCTTTAGTTTTACTTATATCTAATAAAATGTGCAAATTAAGTCTTTTATTGACCTTAAGGGTTGAATGAGGCCTAAGGGAGAGCTGACGTACTTCGTGATTGTGCAGGAGACCATTAGAAGGCATTTTAGGACGATATTGGACGCTATGTCGCAACATAGAGAGCATAATGGAGAAAATACGAAATTGCCTTCGATGTCGCAATATTGACTAAGGGTTTCACGACATAGGTCCTATTGTGTTGCGACATCGAATCTGGGATGGAAGATAAATACGAAGTAGGGGCGTTTTGGTCTACACAATCAAACTTAAAGTTCAGGAACGTCAACTAACTTAGGGTTAAGTATGACGACCACCTTTAGGCTATAAATAGGCTCATCTGGCACATGATATGGACACCATTCCATCAACCTAGATCCTCTCTTTAGATTTAGTTTCGTTTTCTTTCTTTCTTTCTTTCTTTCTTTCTTTCTTTCTTAGGTTTTCTAGAGTTTAGTTTATTTGTTCGTTACTTTCCTTCAAGAGATCTGATTTGTAAAGACAATCAATTTTTGGGTATTCGTGTTATTATTTATATAAATCAGGCTTTTCTTAAACTATACACTTTAATTCCTTCACTATGTTTTATCCTTCCATCTATTCCATGTTGTTTATGAAAGCCATGAGGAACTAATCCTTCTATGGGGGATTAGTGAGTAGAGGCATGACCTATTAACTATTTTGTAGGGTTACTCAACGGATCAACTGTTTGGGAAAGGAAGAGCGTGAAGCAAACCCTAGGCCTGACAACTCTGGAAAGTCATTAATGTGGGAATTAACCCAAAATTGGTATTGCCCATCCGTGAACACCTTCACCCCAAACTAGTCTGGACATTGAGGTCAGGGGATAAGTAGTCCTTGCTGACTCGTTAAGTTAGTGGAAGATCGAAATATCTTACTACGGTAGCAACTAGTTGGTTGATAAGGAACCCGAAATGACAATTGATTGGGATTGCCGAAGTAAGATAATCACCCATCACCATATTTGATTCATTCTTCTTTTTCTACCTCTTGAAATTTTGTTTTCTTTTATGTTTTCTAGTTTTCATTATTAGTACTATAAAAATCCCAAAAATCTCTTACTGACATTTTCGTAATATAACTTGATTAAAGTATTAATTAGATCTTTTAGTATGTAGGTTAAAATTGATCTAGCTTTAGCCTCTCTCGGGTACGATCCTCGGAGTACTCACCCACTTTGTTGTAAAACTATATTATAACTAGACTTGTATACTTGTAGATACTACCTCGTAATTCTATATTTTAACGTAGTATTTCACTCTGGACGCTAGTACGTCAATAGGCAGTCACTCGTACATGGATCCTTGGTTGAGGATCGCTGAAATAATTTTTTTACTGCTCCATGGGGTGTATCGGTGGTCCTAACACCATCTACCAACAAGGATAAAGCCAAGAGTAAGCTTGTTTGAATTCTCAGTTTTTTAGTGAGTGATGTGGATTGTCATATGTATGTGCTAATCAATATGTTTTTTTTGTATGAATTTTTTAAGGTTCATATTTTGTGTGCGAATAGTGATGGTTTCTATGAACTTGTTTTCAAAATAAGTTTCAAAAGTAAGTTTTTGACAAAATCCTAATTTTAAGCTCTGAGACTGTTTTCAAAATATAATTTTAAAATATGTTTAAAAGTCAAGTTTTATGGGAGCTCCTATAAGAGCCTATGTTTTAAAGAAACGTTTTTAAAGTACTATTTTATAAAAAATTGTTTTTATGAGCTTTTTTTGCTAGCTTTTACAAGTTTTTTCAAGTAAGCTCTTTATGCGAGCTCTATGTGACAAGGCTCTATTCAAGCTCTTTTGCAAGCCTAGCTCCCTATATGAGCTCTCTGTGAAATGTCTTTGTGCATGCTTCTTTGCGAGCCATGTTAGATATAATGGTATACTAAAGGATTGTGAGTACCCATCCGCAAGCTTCACAGTTAAGCTTTTTTGTGATTTTGGGCGTTGAGGCCCTAGGACATGTGGAGTGATAAGAAAATGTTGAGCTATGTTCCATTCATTAGGACATGTTGGTGTACAAGAGAGGGCATATCTTCGTGCTACACTTATGGGACATGTTATAAGGACTCTAAGAGTCATTTTTAAGCGTTATAAGGATATCTGCATATCCAACGAGACTAATTCTAATAAGTGTGTTAAGTACGGGAAAATATTTTATGTTTCTTAGCCATTCTGATAAGTATGTGAGCATGTTTCATACTGTATAAGTTTTATTTTCAAGAGGGCAGAAGCTAAGTTTTCAAGTATGATTTCCAGTGAACACACACCAACTATTTTTGCAAACATATGTTTTCTGACAGGATCTATGAATTGGGTCTCGCACTTCACCCGTAAACCCAACACGTGAAATGATTTTTAGACTAAGCTTTCCTTCTGTTTTAAGCTCTGTTTTAAAACATACTTTATTGATTTCTGGTTATTCACTAAGTTTAAAATGAACTCACCCACTCCTCTCTTACTTTGCAGGTAAGTAGGTCGCAGATAGTAGTGGTGAGGTTAATGGCTTGCGAGGCTCACTCCTAACTAGATATTGTCGAACCTCGAGAAATAAGGTGATGGGGTTTATTTTATGTGGGTTTAGATTATTTATTTTTTGATTCTGCTATTCAAATAGTTCCTTTACAATATTAGTAGCATTGATTGTGAACCTTGTCTTAAGAATACTTTTTTGCCACTCATTTGAAATGAAAATTGATGTTTATTCATTCTTGAGTGTTAATTATATTCTTTTGCCATAATTTGTAAGTCTAATTTGTTGGTTTTCTGCGACCTTAAAAATTACATGAGTACCTGACTCTGCAAACCCAACTATGTATGCGAGCCTAGGAATTTATGCAAACTTTATTAAGATATAAAAATCCACGAATGTATGATTTCTCTTGTTGCGAAGTATGTTTATTTGACGAAACTATATTGTATGACGCGAACAATTGGTATTTAGCAAACCTGAACTACCGTATGCAAATTTATGATGATGTGCGAACACAATCTTTGTGTGTTGCGTATTTATGTTGAATGATGCTAAGTAAGCTTATATTATTTTGATATATGCAAACTTATATTATATCTTATCATGAATCTTTAAACTATTTTGATGCGTGCGAACCTTAACTTATTTATAGATGACATGCGAACCTCTTTTGGTAGTTTTGTAAGCTCACATGTTTTCCCTTGTGTGAATTATTTCCATTATTTTGTTATAGGTTAACACAATTTTTGCTATTTCTAAGTGGTGTGTTGGAGGTTAGGTTGGGAATTAACGGAGAGCCACTTCAGTGGCTAATGTGGCACACCGATCGGGTTGAACCCATTTAGTGGGGTTGGGGGTGTTACAATTTTTATGAAGCCTGAGACAATGCTATCAGTTTTTTCTTTTGATCCCTCAGGATTCGAATACCTAGAACAAAATTAGCTTCTGCCAAGTCCTTCATACTAAACTGTTGGGTTAACCACAATTTAACCAATGACAATGTCCCTACATCATTCCCAATGAGTAGAATATTGACCGCCTCCGGACGTACCAACGTCTAGAGTGTGAATACTGCAACTAAAGATATAGATTTGAGGCAATGCCCGTAATTATACGGGTCAGGTTGTAATATAGTTACAATGAAGTAGGTGAGTACTCTGAATATCGTACCCAAGGGAGGCGAGTACTAAATTAATGTCAACCTAAACACAAATAGAAGTAATTAGTAATTTAAATAAATTATGGTATGATAAAACATAAAAGAAATATTTTGGGTTTTGATAAGGAATAAAAATAGCAAAAATAAAAGAGACTTAGGCAAACTAACTTAAAACTGAATTAGATCTAGACATAGGTGATTAGCTTGTTTCGGTGGTCATAACTAATGCTTATTTCGGGTTTCTATTCAATTAACTAGTCGTTACCTTAATAGGATCTATTGATCTTCTACTAAACTAATGAGTTAGCAAGAACTACTTATCTCTCGACTTCATAGTCCAGACCGATTCAGGGCTAAGGTGTTCACGAATAGGCCATACAAATTTTGAGTTAATTCTCACCTAAATGACTTCCTAGGGTCGTCAAGCCTAGGGTTTAAGCTCTTCCTTTTCCAAACAGCTGATTCACTAAGAAAACCCTACATAGCAAATAATTAATCACACCTCCACTCACTATTCCCCCATAAGAGAATTAGTTCCTCATGGATATCATAAACACAAGGAACTTGATGAATAAAATGAACATTAAAACAATTTAAGTAAAGAGTTTAAGAAAAATCTTGAGATGTATTTGAATGAAGCACAAAATCCATAATATTCTTATCGCGTTTGCAAATCTTCGAAGAACACAAAAGAGAAAATAACTGAAAATAAACCTAAGGCCTAAAAGAAAGAAAAACTAAACACTAAAATTACAAAGAAAACTTAAAGTATGAAAAGCTCCACTTAAACAAGTGTTTTAAGAGCCTATTTATAGAGTTAGGGTTGCAGTTGTCCTTAACCCTAGGTCAGCTGATGTTCTCATGTTTAATTTCCATTGTGCAAACCAAAACGCCCCTAGCTCATAAGTGCTTCCAGTACAAGAACGATGTCGCGACACCCTAGTCCTTGTGTCATGGCATCGAAGGTAATATACATGATTTAGGGGTGTGTTGTGACATCCCTTGGCTATGTCGCAACACCCAAGGTAGTATAATAATTCTGGTATTCTACTCCCTATGTTGCGACATCGAACTCCCCGTGTTGCAACATAACGACCAACTTCAAGTTGTTTATGCCTTTGAATGGTCTCCTACACATTTACTAAGTAATTTGCTCGCTTTTAGGCGTCATTCGACCCCTAAGGTTAATAAAAGACTCAAAATGCACTTTTTTTTATTGAATTTAATTAAACTAAGAAAACATAACTAAAACATATTAAAATTGCTCATATTCAAGCTCCTCAAGTATGAAAGCTAGTTTAATCTGCTACGCCGAATTACAACAAATCAAATATCATATTCATTTTGCTTAAATCCAAAAGTCTTGATCGCTTGAGCGAATATTTGATTCCATGAGCGAGATGCTTGCTTAAGTCCATATATGGATCTAAGTAGTTTGCAAAATTTATGCTCGTTTCCTTGAACTATATATCTGGTGGGTAGCATCATGTAGATGCTTTCTTCAAGACAGTCGTTCAAAAATGCTATCTTGATATCTATTCGCAATATCTCGTAATCGAGAGTCGCCACAATGGATAGTAATATGCAGATTGGCTTGAGCGGAGAGAAGGTTTCTTTATAATCGATGTCTTCTTTCTGAGTATAACCTTTTGCTACAAGTATGACCATATAAGTTTCAACTTTTCCATCCGTATTTATTTTTCTCTTGTAGATCCACTTGCACCCTATAGATTTTATCCCTTCTAGTAATTCTATAAGTGATAACTCTTTCCTAGAGCTTGGAATCAGTGATAACTCTTGAAAGAGTTATAAATCATACTCTGAGACCTAGTTAATTTCCTGCACTTAAGTAGTTCTAGATTCATTTGAGGTTATTGCATAATCATTTCTTGTAGTAAATTATACATGCATATTAAAACTTGAGATGGTGGTTATGTTATGGCATTCTTTTTACTTCTAATCACTTGTGGGAAGGTTTATGTGGTTGAATAATAGGCTTAGGGAAGAAGGTTAGCAAGAAATAATTGTTTGCTGAGGTATTTCAAGAGGTTGTCATGGCAATGCAAAAGAGGAAAATGACAAACACAGTCAATACCTTAAATATTCAGCAAGTGGTCCCCCTCACATGCATGAAGTGTGACGAAAATCCACATCAAAATTAGGGAAAAAAACAATCATTAGTTGGCGGCTTTAACCTTAGGGGTGTGATATCAAGTATGAAAAGAAAAAAAGAGAGAAAAAAGGATGAGAAGATGGATGAAAAAAATAATACTATAGTCTGCAATAATCTGAGCATCGACAGAGGCCTAACTACTGCAAGAGGAATACAAGGAGCTGGTGAAAGCATTGGTGAAGACAAACAACAAAGAACCAAGCCTAAACTTTGTGTTTTATACCCAATTTTCTTCTTCTGCATTTTTGTTAAAATTTGTCTATTTTTAAACTTATTATTGGGGATTTTGATGATTTGGAAAAACTTGACTTTGTATAGCCCAACCATGAGCTAACTTATTATAGCTTAGGATTGTTTGGAGTAATGTTTAAACTTGAATCGATGCTTGGAATTATTGCAATTAATGTTACTATTTTCTTCAACTACTATGTTTGCTGAAATGCTTGTTTGAGTGTTGACGAATGCTCAATAAGATTTAATGTGGCTTAATACTGATAAGGTTATGGTACCTAGATCAAAGTTGAGTAATGTATGTGAGTGTTGAATTCAACACTCGTGAAAACTCTAGAGATAGAGTCTTTCCGTATACGGTTTAAAATGTTGCACCGATACTGTGATCATAAATCCTTAGTCTATAGAGATATAGAGCATTTAGGATGAGTGGTATTAGGCTTTTCTTTCGACAGAGTTAAGCTATTAACTAACCCAATCAAGCAGTAATAGTTACCATAATAAAGTCATGGGATTGTCATATAGTTGTAACAAATCTCTAAGTAATCTCAACCTCTTTCGTTAATATTCCTACCTTACCACGGTTCATAGTTCATGTGTTTTAAGATGTTGCATTTGCTTGATATGCTAGTACTTTTATTTACTTTCATTCCCATTATGTTAACCCCAATTTTAATGTTAGTGCAAACTAATTACCTCAATCATCTTTCATATTCAATCGCAATAATTTAAACAAAGTGAACATATCCAATCCTCATAGGAACAATAGTCATTCATCACTCTATTTCTTCATTCGACATGTATACTTGCACACTCGCGTATATCATTTCACACGTGACAAGTTTTTGGCGTCGTTGTCGGGGACTGACAATTAGTAAATTTCGTTTTTATTATTGCAATTTCATTTTTGGTTTCAATTTTTAAGTTGTTTGTTTTATGACCCTTACAGGTTTGTATTAGCTTTATGCATAGATACATTCCTATTGAAGAATTATATCATTTAGATCTAAAAATTGAAAGAAATTTGCTTAGAAGAAGAGGAGAACAACAACCAATGAATCAAGGGGGTAAAAATCAAGATGGTCAAAATCAAGAAGGTCAAAAGGTAATTTGCGTGTAGCTCAAATGTTTGATGACAGGGATAGACATATTCAAGAGCATGTAGTTTCCATTCTAGATGACCTAAACCCTAGTATAGTCAAGCCATAAATCCAAGCTCCCAATTTTGAGCTGAAACCTGTCATGTTTTACATGCTTCAATCGATTGGTCAGTTTGGTGGTCTGCCAACTGAAAATCCTAGGCTACACTTGAGACTTTTCTTGGAGGTATGCAATTCATTCAGACAATAAGGTGTTCCTAAGGATGCTTTAAAACTCAATTTGTTTCCTTACCCTCTAAAAGATCGTGCTAATACATGGCTCAATGCTCTGCCATCTGGAATAGTCAAATCATGGAATGATTTGTGTTAGAGATTTTTGTTGCAATACAACCCACCAAACATGAATGCTAAATTGAGAAATGACAAAACATCCTTCAAGCAACTAGAGGATAAGACACTGTATAAAGCATGGGAACGACTTAAGGACTTGCTTAGGAAATTTCCTATGCATGGGTTTCAGCACTGGACCCAAATGGAGATGTTCTATAATGGATTAAAGGTGCAGACATGTATGGTGGTTGATGCTTCAGCAAATGGCACTCTGTTGGACAAGTCTTACAATGAAGCATATGAAATATTGGAGAGAATTGCAAGCAACGATTATCAATACCCTACAATGAGAGTTGGGACTAGAAGGAGAGTGGCTAGATTATTTGAACTCAATGCTATTACCTCTCTCACTACTCAGGTATCCTCCTTAGGACTATGCAGAAACCTAGTGAGTTGAAAGAGCTGAAGGCAACTAGTGTATCTTGTATTTACAATGGTGAGGATCATTTATTTGAAAAATTTCCCTCGAACCCAGCATCTTTCTATTATATAGGTAATTACAACAGGAAGAACAACCCTTACTCTAACACGTATAACCTTGGTTGGAAGCAACACCCAAATTTTGGGTAGAGTAATCAAGGAGCTGGAAATTCTAACAGAACTGTCGACCCAATGCTATGAATGCCCCATCTTGTTTTAATCAATCTCTACAACCTCAACAACGGGTTCAATAAGGATAGACATCATCATCATCATCATCATCATCATCTATTGAGTCCCTATTGAAGAAGTATATGGCAAAAAATGATGTTGTGATTCAGAGCCAAACATCATCTCTACGAGCTTTGGAGAATCAAATTGGAAAAATAACGAATGCATTAAACTTGAGAACACAAGGGACCTTTCCTAGTGATACAGAGAATGCAAGACCACATGGGAAAGAACATTATAAAGCTATCACCTTGAGAAGTGGTACACAGTTAGACAGAGATGACAAGAATGTTGTGGTTGAAGTTGCAAACTCAGTACCTGACAATAGCAAAACTTCTGCACAACCCAAGATGCGCTCCAAATATAAGAAAGTTGGGGCCAACAATGCTGAAGCAAACTCAGATAGCTCCGATGCACATAATGTCCAAGCAAAATATGCTCTACCACCTGATGTTCACCCACCTCCACCATTTCCTCAACGTTTCTAAAATCAAAAACAAGACCAACAATTTAGAAGAATCTTGGATGTCCTAAAGCAACTCCATATCAATATACCTTTGGTGGAAGCATTGGAGCGTATGCCCAACTATGTTAAGTTTATGAAAGACATACTTTTGAAGAAGAAACGATTGGGAGAATTCGAAGCACTAACTGCGGGGTGCACCGCCATGCTTACAAATAAACTGCCTCCAAAGTTAAAGGATCTAGGGAGCTTCACAATACCTTGCTCAATTGGTAACCAGTATGTTTGGAATGCTTTATTTGATTTAGGAGCAAGCATAAACCTTATGTCCTTGTCTGTGTTCAAAAAGCTGAGAACTAGTGAAGCACGATCTACCAATGTGACCTTGCAATTGGCATATCAGTCATATGCTCATCCAGAAGGTAAAATAGAGGATGTCTTGGTGAAGGTAGATAAGTTCATTTTCCCTGTTGATTTCATTGTGTTAGACTGTGAGGCTGATAAAGAGGTGCCTATTATTTTGGGTAGACCTTTCCTTGCAACATGTAGTACTATTATTGATGTTCAGAAGGGATACTTAACTATGAGAGTGAACGGTCAATAGATCACATTTAATGTCTTCAAGGTGCTGAAATGTGCTGGAGATGTTGAAGCATGTCAGGTTCTCAATTTGCTAGACTCTGTGGTGGAAGAAAAATTTGAAAAAGAATAGCATAATAAGGAAAATGGTGCAGCAAGTTTAGTTGAAAGTGATGATGAAGAGCCATTAGGATACTACAATGAGCTGATGGAATCCAAAATGGTTATAGACAGACCTAGAAAGAGGTTCGACACCCTAAACTTATGTGCTACCATGCATAGAATAGCTACCCACCTTAGAGTTTAAACCACTCCCTGTACAGTTTAAGCATCCTTATCTAGGTAAGGATAACACACTCCCTGTAGTTGTGTTTGCCAACTTAACGCATGAGCAAGATGTCCAATTGCTAGCTATGCTCAAGAAATTCAAAATGGCAATAGGATGGTCAATCGCAGATATAAAGGGAATTAGTCCAACAATTTGGATGCATAAAATATTGTTGGAAGATTGCCACGACAATTCTATTGAGCAACAGAGGATGTTAAACCCCATCATGAAAGAAGTGGTGAAGGAGGAAATAATTAAATGGCTGGATGCTAGTATCATCTACCCAATCTCTGATAGCTCTTGGGTGAGTCCAGTTGAAAGTGTCCTAAAGAAAGGGGGTGTCACTGTGGTCAGTAACGACAACAATGAGCTTATACTTACAAGAACTGTAATAGGATGGCATGTCTACATAGACTATCACAAGCTCAACAGGGCTACAAGGAATGATCATTTCCCATTTCCCTTCATTGACCAAATGTTAGATCGATTCGCTGGAAATGACTTCTTTTGCTTCTTAAATGGATACTCTGGTTATAATCAGATTGCAATTACCCCGGAAGATCATGAGAAAACTATTTTCACCTATCCATATGGTACATTTTCCTTCAGGCGTATGCCTTTTGGTTTGTGTAATGCCCCAACAACATTCGAAAGGTGCATGATGTCAATATTCTCAAATATGGTGGAAAATTTCCTTGAAGTGTTTATGGATGGCTTCTCCTTTTTTTGGAATGACATCAAAGGATGTCTACACAACTTAGAATTAGTGCTTAAACGGTGTGAGGAGACTAACCTTGTCTTAAATTGGGAGAAGTATCACTTTATGGTAAGAGAAGGCATTGTCTTAGGGCATAAGGTCTCCTAAAATGGAATCGAAGTTGATAAGGGAAAGATCAAAGTGATTGAGAAGCTGCCACCACCAACAAATGTAAAAAAGGATTAGGAGTTTCTTGGGACATGCAAGATTCTATAGACGATTCATCAAGGACTTTTCTAAGATCTCAAAGCCTTTTTGTGCCCTGTTGGAGCAAAATAAAGCATTTATCTTTGATGAAACGTGTCAATTTACTTTTGAGGAACTAAAGAAACGATTGGTGGATGCTTCAATTATTGTAGCCCCAGATTGGTTAGTATCATCTAAACTTATGTGCGATGCCAATGACTTTGCTGTTGGACCGGTGCTTGGACAAAAGACAAGTAAGATATTTCATGTTATTTATTATTCCAACCGTACTCTAACAGAAGCACAACTCAATTACACTACAATTGAAAAGGAATTACTGGATATTATGTTTGCGTTTGATAAGTTTAGGTCATATCTAGTAGGCACTAGAGTTATAGTCTACACTGATCACTCTGCAATCAAATATATGTTAGCTAAGAAAGATGCAAAATCCAGTTTGATTACGTGGATTCTTTTGCTACAAGAATTTGATTTGAAAATTAGAGACAAGAAGGGTACAGAGAATTAAGTAGCAGACCATCTATCAAAGTTAGAAGCTGGGAATGAGGATGAAAATGATAAGCCTATTGAGGACAACTTTCCCGATGAGAAGTTTTTGGTTGCTACAACATTACCATGGTACGCTGATGTAGTAAATTTCCTGGTAAGTGGTTTACTGCCACTTGATTTCAATAGCCAAGGCAAGAGGAAATTCCTTTATGATGCACGCTATTACTAATGGGATGAACCTTTCTTGTTCAAGTAGTGTGTTGATCAGATAATTAAAAAATGTGTCCCAGATGATGAAATACATAGCATGTTGCAACACTGCCATTCGTCTCTCTATGGAGGCCATTTTGGAATGATAAGAACTACTGCCAATGTGCTCTAGTCAGGATTCTATTGGCCAAGTTTATTTAATGATTCCTAGCAGTTTTTTAAAACATGTGATCAATGTCAACTACTATGCAACATTTCAAGAAGACAAGAAATGCCACTACAAAGCATTCTAGAGGTTGAGTTATTTGACGTATGGAGAATTGAATTCATGGGCCCCTTTCCACCAACATTTAACAACATATATATTCTAGTAGTAGTCGATTATGTTTCCAAGTGGATAGAAGTTGTAGCCCTCCCCACTAATAATGCCAAGTCTGTGATGAAATTTTTGCACAAGAATATTTTCACTAGATTTGTTACACCTCGAGCAATCATTAGCGATGAAGGGTCACACTTCGACTGTAAACTGGTTTCTAATGCTCTAAACAGGTATAGGGTAAAGCACAAAATTGCCACAACTTATCACCCACAAAATAAATGGACAGGATAAGGTTTCTAATAGGGAGATTAAACAAATCCTAGAAAAGGTAGTGAATCCAAATCGAAAGGACTAGTTTTTGTGACTGGACGAAGCCTTGTGGGCTTATCGTACTGCCTTTAAAACACCATTAGGAATGTTTCCTTTTAAGCTTGTGCATGGAAAGTCATGTCACCTTCCCGTTGAGCAAGAGCACAAGGCATTTTGGGCTATTAAAAATTTGAATATGGATTGGACAGCTGTTGGACATCAAAGACTGTTAGAATTGAATGAATTGGAGGAATTCAAAGCTTAGGCTTATGAGAATGCAAGGATCTATAAGGAGAAAACCAGGAGATGGCACGACAATATGATTATGCCTAGAAAATTTGAATATGGGAAAAAGGTCTTACTGTTCAACTCACGACTGAAGTTGTTTCTTGGCAAGCAAGGTGGTCAGGTCCTTTCGAGGTGATTAAGACTTATCCTTATGGAGTAGTTGACATCCATGACAACAAAACTGAAGCAACTTTTAAGGTTAATGGCTAATGTTTCAAGCACTATTGTGGTGTTCAAGTGGATCGAGACAAGCAAGCCATTAATCTTAGAGATGTCTAAGTTTAACATCTCTTTTCTTTTTCTCTATCTTTTTACTCTTTTCCTACTATTTACTTTAATTTGATTTTTACATTTTTATTTCAATTATCTAATTTCATTTTCAACTTTGGTTTTTAATTTTGTAGTGTACAGATTTTGCAAAAAAATTCAGAGGAAAGAAAAAGGGTACAAACAATGATAGAGGTAGTATCAGTTTTCCATGGCAATTCAAAAGTGAACTGCAACTTCGAGAGGTAGGTAACTAAACAACGCACCAAGTACAACATGTGGGTTGAAAATTAAAGACAAGTCCAACGAAAACAATATGGATAGTTAGCCCTTTTTGGTTACTTCGGAGGCCCAAGAAGAAGTTGACAAATTTTTTTAGGGCTAAGTCGCCCTAGGATTTCCCTCCAAAACTCTTTTTATTTTCCCCCTCAAGTTGTCCAGATACTTACACCGCAAGTCTATTGAGTCGTTCACTCTACTACTTCTATTAATTCTCTAAAACTGTCAATGCCTCTTCCACTGACCTGTACTTACTTATTGTTTATTCCTTCACCTCCTTTACCTTACCTTACCTCTCTTTATTTATATTTAACTTCCTTTCATTCAATCCTTTTCATTTTACAACATCCATGACCAGAGTAAAAAAATGCTTCTAAAGGTGTTGAGTCTTCTCAACCCGGTGCCACCCAAACTTTTCCCAACATTTTTTAGCCTCAACCGTGTGACCCCTATAGTTTGAAAAGCTCTAATTGTTTTCTAAAAATTTTATATGTTTTACGATTTAGAGCCAATTCGTTTCTAGAGTGTTTCTAAGGCATCGATGGCTCATATAAAGGATAATATGTATTTATTTGAATGGATTAGAACATGTTTAGAAATGATTGTTTAAAGTTTTAAATTATTTGGTAATACTCCGTAACTCTATTCCAACGACAGATACCGGTTAGGGGTGTTACATTTATTAGTATCAGAGCTACGGTTTAGTATATTCTTAGATTGAAAGTAGCGTGTGTGAGTCTAGAAATACATGCCATTATATAACCTGTGATAGTGTGATAACTCCTGACTCGTTTTTAAATATGTTTTCATATAGTAATGACATTCAATCGAATCGACTCCAATGAAATTGAAAGTAATGTGCAAGCCTCCATTCACAGAGCAGCATCGAGTGGTATAAGGCTCGTATCTAAGAGCCGAGGAGGAGAAGCTAATGAAGCTTTCTTTCAAACGATGAGTGAGTGGTTTACCGAGTTTGTACAAATGAACTCGGCGACTCAACGACCTCCACCCCCACCTGTTCCCCAACCGATCCTTGTCGTTCCTTAAGATTTGGAACCAACGCGACTTAATAAACTGCCAGTTGACAAAATTCACAAATATAGGGCTGAAGAATTTAGAGCTGGAGTTGATGATGATCCGGAGATAGCTGAATTCTGGTTCAAAAATACTATCAGAGTTTTTAACGAGTTATCTTGTACACTGGCAGAGTGTGTAAAATGTGCTGTATCTCTACTAAAAGACTCATCATATCCGTGGTGGAATACTTTGGTTTTGGTTCTACCGAGAGAGCATATCGACTGGGAATTCTTTCAAATCGAATTCTGAAAGAAATATATAAGTCATAGATTTCTTGATCAGAAACGCAAGGAATTTCTTAAGCTTAAACAGGGCCATATGTGGGTGTCTGAATATGAAAAGAGTTTGTCAGATTGAGCAAATATGCCTGAGAATGTGTTCCAACTGAAGTTGCTATGTGTAAACGGTTCGAGGAAGGGTTAAATGAAGATATAAAGCTTCTAGTCGGGATACTTGAACTGATAGAATTTGTTGTGCTAGTTAACCGAGCTCATAAAGCTGATGAGCTTAGCAAAGAGAAGAGAAAAGTTAATTATGAAGTTAGAGAGGCAAGAAAGAGATCATCAGCAAAGTCATATCAGTCATCATTAAATAAATCGAGAGAACATTATAACCGTTCGACTGCTTCAGTGGGATATCCTGGTAGAGACTGAGGTAAACAACATGCGGGTTCAAAGACGCAAGCTACGTCTGTAGTGAACATAGGTAGCGTTAAAGATAATAAGCTTGATTGTCAATGGTGTGGACGTCGACATTTTGGTGAATGCAAGGTGAAAGACGGTGCGTGTTTCAAATGTGGTTCATATAAGCATTTTATTCGAGAATGCCTGGAAGTACTCGAGAAGGAAAAAGTTTAGAATGTTTTACTTAGAAATACTGCCACAAGAGGTAGAGCACCTCGTAATCCTTGAAATGCGAGTAATAGTCATACTGGAACAAAATATTCTGCTATGAAATCAGAGGCATGAGCACCAGCCAGAGCTTACACAATTCGAGCACGAGAGGAAGCTTTAGTGCCAGATGTTATTACTGGTATATTTTTTATTTTTGATACTAATGTTACTACTTTGATTGATCCAAGATTAACCCATTTGTATGTATGCAGGAATCTAGTGTCATGTAAGAATTTACTTGTTGAGTCCACTGAATTCGTGGTTAAAATTTCGAACCCCTTAGGTCGGTATATGTTGGTTTCTATTATCGTTTGATGAGTTTGATGTGATTTTTGGCATGGGCTGACTCTGCATGATGCTATTGTAAATTGTAGAAGAAAGCTTATTATGTTAAAATGTCAGAACAGTGAAAAGCTTCAGATTGAATCAGATGGTTTGAGTGGTATGTTTAATGTTATTTCAACTATGTCAATGCAAAGATATGTGAGAAAAGGCTGTGATACGTATCTTGCGTATATTTTTGATTCTAGAGTTTTTGAGTTAAAGCTAGAAACAGTTCCAGTGATTTGTGAGTATCCAGATGTGTTTCCAGAAGAGTTACCCGGGTTACCGCCGATCAGAGAGGTTGAGTTTGCCATTGAGTTAGTACCAAGAACATCACAAATATCAATATGTCCTTACAGAATGGCTCCTATTGAGTTGAAAGAGATGAAAGCATAATTGCAAGAGTTAATAGACAGGGGTTTTGCTCGACCCAAGTTTTCACCTTGGGGTGCACCTATTTTGTTTGTTAAGAAAAAGGACGGATCTATGAGATTATGCATTGATTATCGTCAGCTCAACAAAGTTATGATCAAGAATAGATACCTATTGCCGCGTATTGATGACCTGTTTGATCAGTTGAAAGGTGCAATAGTATTTTTGAAGATTGATTTTTATTCTAGTTATTATCAGTTGTGAGTTAAAGATTCTGATAGGCCAAAAACTACGTTTTGGACCAAATACGGACACTATGAATTTCTTGTGATGCCGTTTGGTTTAACTAATGCACCTGCAGTATTTTTTGGATTTGATGAAAAAAATTTTTAGACCGTATTTAGACCGGTTTGTGGTAGTATTTATCGATGATATCTTGATTTACTCACGAGATGAGACCGAGCATGGCGAACATTTGAAAATTGTTTTGCAAACTCTACGTGAAAAGCAATTATACGCCAAGTTTTGTGAGTGTGAATTTTGGCTTCGAGAAGTCAGGTTTTTAGGACTTGTTATGTCAGTCGAGGGCATCAGAGTTGATCTAAGCAAGATTTCAGCTGTAGTTGATTGAAAACCTTTCAAAAATGTATCTGAGGTTAGAAGCTTTTCGGGACTAGCTGGGTATTACAGAAGGTTCGTCAAGGGATTCTCGATGATTGCTACACCGATGATGAGATTATAGCAAAAAGATGTGAAGTTCGAGTGGTCTGAGAAATGTCAACAAAGTTCCAATTAGTTGAAAGCATTGTTGATCGAAGAACCTGTGTTAGGTCAGCCTGAGTCGGATAAAGAGTTCGTGATTTTTAGTGATGCTTCTTTGAATGGTTTATGTTGTGCTTTGATGCAAGAAGGCAAAGTAATAGCTTACGCTTCCAGACAGTTAAAATGCACGAAAAGAATTATCCGACGCATGATTTAGAGCTTACAACTATTGTGTTTGCGTTGAAAATTTGGCAACACCATTTGTATGGCGAAAAGTGTCACATCTTTACATATCATAAAAGTTTGAACTATTTAATGTCGTAGAAAGATTTGAATTTGAGATAGTGTAGATGGCTCGAGCTATTGAAAGATTATGATTTGATCATTGATTATCATCTGGGTAAAGCGAATGTAGTTGCAGATGCTTTGAGTAGAAAGTCTCTATTTTCTTTCCAAGCGTTAAATATGCGATTGACGTTGTTTGATAATGGTTTGATCTTAGCTGAGTTGAAAGCTAGACCGATGTTTATACAACAGATTTGCGAGGCTCAGAAATGTGATGATGTGATTTTAGCTAAACAAAAATTGAGTGAGTCGACTTTTGATTTAGATTTTCAAATTAGATTTGACGATTGTTTATACTTCAGAGGTAGAATATGCGTTCCGAGAAATTCAAATCTCATTCAGGATATTTTGTAGGAAGCTCATAGTGGTAGCTTATCTGTCCATCCTGGTAGTATTAAGATGTACAACGACTTGAAACAAATGTACTAGTGGCTGGGTATGAAACAATAAATTTCTAAGTTTGTATCAAAATGTTTAGTATGTCAGCAAGTTAAAGCTAAACATCAGGTACCTTCTGGTTTGTTACAGCCAGTGATGATACCGAAATGGAAATGAGAGCGAGTCACGATGAATTTTGTATCAGGACTACCTTTGTCTCCGATAAAGAAAGATGCAATTTGGGTTGTTGTTGATCATTTGACAAAGTCTGCACATTTTATCCCAGTACGCACAGATTATTCTCTTGAGAGGTTAGCTGAGCTTTATGTTACTGAGATTTTTAGATTGCACGGGGTGCCAGTTTCTATTATTTCAGATAGAGATCCACAGTTTACATCACGATTCTGGAGCAAGTTATAAAAGGCTCTAGGTACGCGATTACATTTTAGCACTACTTTTCATCTTCAGACAGATGGTCAGTCTGAACGAGTGATTCAAGTACTTGAAGATATGCTTCAGTTATGAATTGAGCATAAAGATGGCACCGTACGAAGCTTTGTATGGTCATAAATGTAGAACTCCATTGTATTGGACTGAGCTCAGTGAGAAAAAGATTCAGGGGGTTGATTTGATTCGAGAGACAGAAGAAAAAGTGAAAGTAATCTGAGATAGTTTGAAAGCAACTTCAGATCAACAGAAATCATATACGGAATTAAAACATAAATATATTGAATTTCAAGTTAGCGGTAAAGTGTTCTTGAAGGTATCCCATTGGAAGAAAGTTCTTCGTTTCGGTCTTAAAAGAAAGCTAAGTTCGTGATTTATTGGGTCGTATGAGATTACCGAAAGAATCAGACCAGTAGCATATCGTTTAGCTTTGCTATCAGAGTTAGAAAAGATTTAGAATGTGTTTCACGTATCTATGTTACGACGATACCGATCAGACCCATCGCATGTTATATCACCAGTGGATGTCGAGATTCAACCTGATATGTCGTATAGCAAAGAACCGATCAGAATCTTAGCTCGAGAGGTTAAGGAATTACGAAATAAAAACATAGATTTAGTAAAATTTATCTAGCAACGACACATTATAGAGGAGGCCATCTGGGAACCCAAAAAAGCTATGAGAAAACAATACTCGAACCTCTTTTCTAGTAAGATTTTTGAGGACAAAAATTTCTTTAGGGGGAGAGTTGTAACAGCCCGTTTTCAGTAAAATTAGAATAGTGGTTTTGAGACCACAAATTCGAAGTGAGAATATCTATTTTATTATTATTTTAATGTCTACAACATGTTAGAAGTATCATATAAAAATTTCGTTAAGAAATTTTACCGTTTGCATGCATAATTCGATAAAAAGGACTAAATTGCAAAAGATGCAAAATTTGAGTTTTATAAGCTAAAGGATTAATTAGCTATTATATTAAATGGTTGGCGGGTTTCTGTTGTAATTAAACCACCCATAATGTGAGTGGACATATATGGACACTTTATTAAGTGATTTAAAGGTTATATATTAAGGTTAAAAATGTAATTTAATAAAATAAACTAAGTAAAATTAAAGAAAACTAAGTCATCATCTTTGTTTTTCTATCTACCACCGAATATTGACCTAAGAAAAAGCCATGGGAGAAGTTTAAGGTTCGGTCAACACTTCCTTGCTTGCATGTGAGTATTTTTCATTCCATTTTTAATGATTTCTATGTTTTTGAAGTCGTTGTAGCTTAATCTATAAAACCCAAGGACTAATTTTTAAAACTATTAAAAGATTAGGGTTTTTCCATGAATGTATACATGCTTTTTGTGATGTTTGATGGAAAAGAATGAACCTTTGTAGTTAGATACATAACTTTTGTTAAGTGATTTTTGATGAATTTGTCAATTAGGGGTTGAATTGAAAAATATGAAAATTTCATGGTGAAATTGTGAAAAAAATGAAATGTATGAGTTGCTATGAGCCCATATGAAATTTGGCTAGACTTGGGTAGGGATGAAATTGCATGAATTTCATTTTATGAGCTTAAAGACTAAATTGTTAAGAAATCAAAACATTAGGGGCAAAAGCATAATTTTGCAAAAATGTGAATTTGGATTGAATTGAATAGAATGGCTATTAAATTGATTGAATTTATTCATTTAGATCAAGATAGACCTCATATGGATTTAGATCGAGGTAAAGAGATAGCTTCGGATTAATCGACTTATTTTCTACATTTTATCGTCGAGGTAAGTTCGTAAGTTTAAATAGTGTTTTAAATTATGTCTTAAATGCTATTTTTTTATAATATCAAATTGTGTTGCGGTGGACAAATCCAACAGCGTATCAATGGCATGTATAGGTGTTTTTTGTTTGATGAAATTGCCATTATGTTTGGCTTGTAAAAGTGGTATTTTGGTTAATTAATTAGTTGTCATGTTGGCTTGTATATATATGTGGTTTTATGATGGTTGACAATTTGGCAATTTGATGCTTTTTGTGCTTGATGTTGGAATGGTCAAGTTGATGTATGATTAGTGACCATTTTGGTATATTTGAATGTGAATTTGGTATAGTCATTTTGGTAGAATTTGGAATGGAAGTTGGTTGTAAATATTGAGTTGTTAAATGGCTAAGTTATGCTTGTGTTTGAATATATGTAATGTCTTGAAAATTGAGGTGCCTTTTGGCATATTGGTTGTATGAATAGGTATCATATTGTGCTAGCTTGATTATGAATATTTTAGGTACTATTTGGATGCTTGAATTGGATGCAAATGGGTTGTATGTGTGCACACAATTTGGGCAAAGGAAATGTCTTGAAAATGACCTATTTCTTGTCCACACGGCCTAGGACACGAGCGTGTGTCTCCACCATGTGTGACACACGGCCATGCGACACTACCATGTGTCCCCTGTAGGTTTTAAAGGGTTGTAAGTCAGGCTGTTACACAGCTTAGCACACGGCCTGACACACGAGCATGTGGCTTGCCTGTATGACCCAAGTCAGAGAGTTACACAGGCTAGGAAACGATCGTGTGTCCCTACTTCGAATGTCCACACGGCCTAAGACACGGGCATGTGACCCCTGCAGTTTGAAAAATTCTAATCTTTTTCCGAAAATTCTATATGTTTTCAATTTAGTCTTGATTCATTTCTGGAGTGTTTCTAGGGCCTTGAGGGCTCGTATAAAGGACAATATGCATGTATTTGAATGAATTAGAACATGATGTATGCAATGTTTAGAAATAAATGTTTAAAGTTTTAAATTATCTGGTAATACTCCGTAACTCTATTTAGGTGACGGATACCGATTATGTGTATTACAACACAAACCAATCAAGATCACATGGTGCCAAAAACAACTTATACATACCAAAATCATCAACCAACATTCAAATAACATTTAACACAAGTCCACCTATACATGTCATTATAACCTTGATCAAAACATCAAAAACTACCGAAATTTATGCTGGATAGTGTGATAGATATTCGACGAGCTTCTAAATTGATCGAGGTTCTGATTATCTATAAAACATAGGAGAATGCCTTTTTTTGGGTGGAAGTTTCGCTTTAAGATGTTGTTTTAAAACCGGTCTTTGGCCGCTTTCGTTAAAAAGATCACCGACTCCTTTTTCTCTGTTGGCATGGAGGATGTCGACTCTCGAATTGCAGTTGCAGAGGATGAGTGTTCTTCAACAGGCTTGGTGGCTTTCTTAACCGATCCTTTCGTTCTTGCCATATTTTGTTTGTTTTGTGGAGTGAAGATGATTTAAAGGTGTAAAGGTACGAACTTGAGGAAGAGAAAGTTAATAAAAATGGTTGCTTGGGTGTTTCACAGTCAGCACAGTGAAGAGGGGTTTATAGTGAGTGAAAGAAGAAGATGGAAAGATGTGATCTTCTGAAGGGAAATAAAGCTGGTGGGAATAATTACGTCCAATGAGGATTGCACTCACTCAGACAGATCAGACGGCTAGGTGACTTTTAATCAAATGATGGGATCTTAAATTTCTGATCTGCCCTCATTCTTGCCGAGTCAGAAGTGACAGTACAATAGTACGAACTACGTTGACAATAAAGCCCAAGTGTGTCGACAATGGTACCTAATTATTATGCAAAAATAAAAATAATAAAACAGTGTTGAACATAAGCAAAAATAAAATAAAATTACCTAGTAATAAATTGCAGAAAAAAATTAAAAATTAAAATTGTTTGACCAATTTAATGGTCTCTGCCTTCTTTTGATAAATATTCCTAAGATAATGTTTCAATCATTAACCATTCACTTTAAATTGGTGTCCATCATGTAAATCTCTGATTGTGACTGCAACATGAGGAAATACTTCGAGAACTTCGAAAGGTCCAGACCAACATGAGCGCAAGGTGCAGTTTCAGTCTAGAATTGAATAATAAAACTTGTTGACCCGCTATAAATTGTCGCTGCAAAATAATTCTATCATGCCGTCGTTTAGTCTTTTCCTTGTAAATTGCAGCGTTTTCATAGGCATTTTGCTTAATCTCCTCCAGTTTAGTGATATCCAACAGCCTTTTCTTTCCAGTAGATTCATAGTCCATGTTCACTTGCTTAATTGCCCATATTTCTTTGTGTTCCATTTCAACTGGCAAGTGACATGCTTTCCCAAAAACAAATTGATACGATTACATCCTTAATGAAGTTTTGTATGCTATCTGCAATGCCCATAAAGCATCATCCAATCTGAAAAACCAATCTTTCTTTGAAGGGTTCAAAACCTTCTCAAGTATGGTTTTAATTTGTCGATTTGACAATTCGGCTTGCCCATTAGTTTGAGAATGATAAATAGTGGCCATTCTATGATTAAATTCATATCTTTTTAGTGGGGTTGCCACTTGGTTGCAATGAAAGTTTGTACCTTGATCACTAATCAATGCCTTTGGTGTGCCAAAGCGGGTGAGTATATGCTTGTAAAAAAATTTAAGCACTGTCTTTGCGTTATCCTTTGGGACTGCAACGACTTCAACCCACTTCGAGACGTAGTCAAAAACTACTAATATATAAATATTTCCAATTGAACTTGAAAATGGTCCTATAAAATCCATACCCCAAACATCAAACAACCTCAATATTTGGTTGTTGTAACATTTCACTGCGTTGTGATATAAAACCAGTGCGCTGACATCTAACGCATTGATTCACAAAATTGTGGGCATCTTTGAATAATGAAGGACAGTAGAATCCTGATTGGAGAATTTTAGTAGCAGTTCGTATGCCACCAAAATGACCGCCATAAGAAACATCATTACAGTGCTTCAGGATTGAAAGCATGTAACATCCTGATTTTGGGCCTAGTAGAAACAGTGGTTTCGGGACCACAAATTTGACATGATAAAATTCATTTTTATTATATTTTTATGGTTTACGATTTCACGGAATGATTTTGTGAAAATTTCGTTCGAAAATTTC
>CM025145.1:14687451-14707709 GCA_013467495.1 Gossypium gossypioides | reverse complement strand
ATTTCATGTTTGTACGAAAGTATACATGATTTCTGGGTTAAATGTTATTTTATTCAATCTTGCTTCTACCGTTTAATTTTTGGGTTTGAATATTTTTAGCATGGAAGTGTTATTGCGGTCACTGACATTAGAAAGTGCAGCAACAGTTCAAGCTAACAAGCATGACAACGAAAGTTGCTTGAAGAGTAGAGAAATTTAATCCACTTGTTCTTAATAGTATTCCATTGCCATCATTGGAAGGTGTGGCTAATGTGCATGTTTAAGTCTTAGATCAAATATAGATGTTAATCTTGGTAAGATATTCATTGCAATTTAATGCATCGACAATCACCTATCCTTTTATACCTTGTCAGCACTTAGTATTCTGTTGAACATTCACGTTAGAGATCCCAGTTTATCATTATCATATTTTATCTTATTGTTTTCAAGTTTTTGCTTCGACAACCACTCTCACAATTTATCTCATTTCTATCTATTTATTGCATTGACATTGATAGACAAAAAACAACCATCCTCATGGGATCGTTATCCGACAGACTCATATATGTCTACTATACTTGCATCGACAGTGTACGCTTGCCCATTATTACTGTGACATTAAACAGCCGATCAAGTTTTGGCGCCATTGTCGGGGATGCCATTTGTTTGATGTTTATTTTTGTTTGTTTTTCTTTCATAGTATTTAGTTGTTACTAACTTGTTTTCTTTTTGTTGCTATTTTGACATTTTATTTTAGGTGTTGTATGACCCGAAACAATTTGGAGTTTATTGTCGATTTTGATCAAAAAATTGAAAGAATCATTTAGAGAAGAATTTGACAACAAAAGAATATGGCTTTACCAAGAAACTATGAAGTCATACCCCCGATGCAGCACCAAAATACTAATGACCCACCATTGTCGCAAGACACTCAAATACAAAATAGAACTATAAGAGATTTTGTAGTAACTGTCTTAGATGACTTACAACTGGGAGTTGTTAGGTCAGCAATCCAAGCTAGAAATTTTGAACTCAAGTCAATAATGTTTCAAATGCTTAATTCTAATGGGCAATATGTTGGATTGCCACATGAAGATGCACGAGAACATCTTAAATCATTTTTATTTATTTGTGCTTCTTTTAGTCAACAAGGCGTTCCTGATGATGCTTTGAAGATGTAGTTATTTCTTTATTCCTTGCAAGGAAGAGCTCATACTTTGTTTCTTGGGCTACCTATCAGATCAATTACTTCTTGGAATGCACTAGCAACACAGTTTGTTTTGCACTTTAACCCGTTGACAATTAATGCTCATCTCCGAAATGATATTATAGCTTATCATCAGTTGGATGATGAGAATCTTCACACTACATGGGAACGTTATAAATCTTTGCTTCAACGTTTCCCTATGTACGACATTCAACATGAAATACAAATTGAAATTTTCTATAATGGGTTGAATTCACACACGAGGAATCTTGTTGACGCATTAGACAATGGTCCTTTGTTGGATTGTACTTATAATGATGCTATTTGAATTATTAAGAGAATTGCTCAGAATGATTATTAATATCCTATCTCTAGAGCTGCACAAGCAAAAGCTACTTCGGGTGTTATTGAATTGGACGCAATATCTGCACTTAGTTCTTAAGTTTCTTCTCTTGCAAATATGATAAAAAATATGCAAGGGAATAGTGATGTTGCACCTATACAAGTCGCTCAACAAGTTGATGTTCCTACCTTTTTTTGTGAGATTTGCAGTGACAACCACAGCTATGAAGATTGTCAACAACATGCAGAGAATGCGTTTTATGTCAGTAACATCTACAACAATTATTATGGCACCTCTTATAATAATTCTGCATGCAATCAACTATCTTGGGGAACTCAAAATGCTGGACAAAATGTTGCGACCTTCCGATATGGGAATATATCTATTCAAGGCAATTATAATTCAAGACAAGGGATTTATAATCAACAACAGAAGAACTATAATCAACACACTCAGATGCATCTACAATAAAGCCAGATGCATCCACACACCAGAATCAGACGCAGCCACAACACTCTTTAATGCCGAATCAACATGTTCAAGAACATCGACGACAACAGTACACACAAGCTTCTCCTTTTGACCAATTACCAACTCTTGAGGCTTTAATGTGGGAGCATATGAGTCACACAGAAGCTATTGTCTAAGGGAATACATCTTCTATTCCGGCGTAGGAGGCACAATTAGGACAACTTACTTCAAATCTAAATACTCGACCACCAAGCACGCTACCTAGTGACACGAAAAATCCCAATCCGAGGGGGAAAGAACACTGCAAGGCTATCACTCTCAAGAGTGGTAAAAAAATTGGTGAGCAAACTACAGACTCTATTGTAGCACCTCAAGATACTGGTGAAGTGATCCCTGGTGAGAAGGTTGAATCTAAAAAGCTTTTCGATGTACCAAACAAAGAATTTCCACAAATTGTCACTCATATGCCTAATGTCTGACCCTCAAAACTGTCGATGCAATCAAAGGTTTCTGCGCAACCAGATGTATCTCCACCTTTACCTTTTCCACAAAGATTTAAGGAGAATGAGTAGGATAAGCAGTACCAACATTTCCTGAACACACTGAAGCAACTTCAGGTCAATATTCCTTTAGTAGACGCTCTTGTGTAAATTATAAATTATGGGAAATTTATGAAAGAGCTCTCGTCTAAGAAGAAGAAGCTCAATGATATGAAAACTATTTCACTCAAAGAAGATTGTAGTGTTGTTTTGACAAATAAATTGCCCCCAAAAATGAAAGATCCTGGAAGCTTTACTATCCCATATTCAATCTTGCTTCTACTATTTAATTATTTTGGTTTGAATGTTTTTAGCATGGAAGTGTTATTGTGGCCACTGACACTAGAAAGTGTTGTGACAGTTCAAGCTAACAAGAATGACAATGGAAGTTGCTTGAGAATTAGGGGAATTTAATCCACTTTTTCTTAATAGTGTTCCATTGCCATCATCAGAAGGTGTGGCTAATGTGCATGTTTAAGTATTAGATTAAATATAGAAGTTAAGCTCGGTAAGATATTCATTGCAATTTAATGCATCGACAATCACCTATCCTTTTATACCTTGTGAGCACTTAGTATTCTGTTGAATATTCACATTGGGGATCCCAGTTTATCATTATCATATTTTATCTTATTTTTTTCAAGATATTGCTTCGACAACTACTCTCACAATTTTTCTCCTTTCTATCTATTTATTACACTGACATTGATAGACAAAAAACAACCATCCTCGTGGGATCGATACCCGACAGACTCATATCTGTCCACTATACTTGCATCGACAGTGTACGCTTGAACATTATTGCTGTGACATTAAACAGCTGATTAGTATGTTTCTTGGATTATTATGTAATAGTCACAATGTTACTCATAATGATAACTATGTATATGATCCTCAAACTTGAGATCATCATTGTCGCAACATCGTGAGTCATATATTTTGTTATAGTCAAAATGTCTACCGTAATAAGTTGTACTATAAAGACTGATGTTGGATATACCAGAATTCATGTAATGGGACATGGTTGATCAAGAAAAGATTTATCTCTCCTACATAATAGGAGCAATATCTAAGGCCTCTTGATAGAGTGAGACTAGAAATGTATGACCATGCTCGAATAACTTGATATGAGATATCACACTTATTTGTTTATTGTAGTCCATTCATAAAATCAAGAAATATGAGATTCGACTATACAAGTGTGACTATTCCATAACTTGTGTCCAATCTAGATATTAATAATGTCTTTTATATTTTCCAAAATACACTTTAACCATATGGTTCAATCAATATTTACCCTCGTTAAAGCCTCGATCGATATAATGTGGGTTCTGCCAAAGTGAAGTACATGTATCTATCTTGGTCAAACGCAAAGAATAAGAACTAGTATTTCCATGTTATGATAATTGTTAATAACTTAACTAGGTTACTCTAATAGGATTAGATACCTAGAGGCAAGAGATTTGGATAAATCATGAGATGATTGGAACAAAATAGTGGAGTTATATGTGATGTAATTAGTAAGTGTTGCTTACCTAAATAACCATAATGTTGAGAGTAAAGCTAAAACTGACAGAAGAATAGGTGAAATATGGATCCTTACCCAGTAGAAAACTTTAGAGAAACTCTGTTTGAAATTAAAATATAAGGGTTATTAATTTTGAATAAAATAATGGGAGCATCATTTAATAAAGTCTTTTTAATGATTATAATAAACTTGGTAAATGTACTCATGAGGATATTTTATTATTGTAGATTAATTATGGAAAACAACACAATATATTTATCATTGCGATCGGCCCTTGAGAAGGACAAGTTGAATGGCTTAAACTTGCTTTATTGGTTCCGTAACTTAAGGATTGTCCTCAAACAAGAACGTAATTTATATGTCATTGAAGAACCCATTCCTTATGAACCAGTAGCTACTACCTCTAGAGCTGACAAGGATGCTCATAAGAAGCATCTTGATGACATGTTAAACATAGGATGTCTAATGCTTACCACCATGACTCTTGAGCTTCGAAAGCAACATGAGGATATGGTTGCCTATGATATGATCTAGCACATTAAGAAATTATATGAGGGGCAAGCAAGTTAAGAAAGGTACAAGACCTCTAAAACTCTATTTCGATGCAAATTGGTGGATGAAACTCTTGTGGGAACTCACGTTCTTAAGATCATAGGCTATATTGAAAGCCTTGAAAAACTAGGACTCCCTCTAGGTGTAGAGTTGGCCACTGATATCATCCTGCAATCATTACCAGATAGTGTTAGTCGACTTTTCCTTAAATTCAACATGAATGAGATTAATAAGACTTTGGCACAGTTGGTCAGCATGTTACGAACTGTTGAAAGTAACATTAAAAAGGTTGAGCCTAAGCCCGTTCTGATGGTCCGAATAAGTTGATATGAGATATTACACTTATTTGTTTATTGTAGTCTGCTCAAAACATCAAGAAATATGAGATTAGACTATACAAGTGTGACTATTAAATGACTTGAGTCAAATCTAGATATTAATGATAAAATGATATAATACATGAAATTATTATCATAAAAAGGTTATGTCGAATAACGATTTATTTTAACTTGGGTGGCAATGATGCATTGCTAGATGCCACTCATTGCTTGTAATGTTAGAATGTTCTCGTATTACTACCAACGTTACAAGAGCCTACAGAGTCACACCCTATAGTTGAAATGAACATAATCCAAATACATTTGATATTGTATTTAGTTGTCATATAATTAAATTAATTATTGAATTAATTTAATTTGATAGTTAAATATTAAACACATTATAAGTACAAACTTGTTGTACACAAATAGAGAACACAAATATAATTAATATATGAATTTGATTCATTCAAAATATTAATTGTACATATTTTACCGAATTTATTAATATAAATAGTTATATTGATTAATTTCGATAAAAATATAAAAGATAGAGAAATTAATATTCTGCTTGAAAGAATATAATTAATATATGAATTTGATTCATACAAAACATTAATTTTATATATTTTACCGAATTTATTAATGTAAACAATTAAATTAATTAATTTCGGTCAAAATATAAACGACATGGAAATTAATATTCTTTCTAAAAGAATATAATTCCTTTTTTCTAACTTTCCATTTGCCTTTTCTATTAATAAGGGAATAATCCTATATTCTTTTGAAAAGAATATAATTCATTTTTTGAACTTTCCATTTGCCTTCTCTGTCAATAAGGGAATAATCCTATATTTTTTTGGAAAGAATATAATTTTTTTCAAACTTTCCATTTGTCTTCTCTACTAATAAGAGAATAATCCTATATTCTTTTGGAAAAATATAATTCATTTTTCTAGCATTCCATTTTCTTTCTCTATTAATAGGGAATCCTAAGGGTTTATGCCGCTTCTTAAGCTTCTTTTCCACTTTAGGTAGCCCAACCTTCTTTTCCTCTATTTCGTATCAACTCGTAAAATTTACAATTATAGAAACTCATTTTACATATGAGAGAGTAAGATGAGAAGAGAAGTACAAGAGAAGTATAGAAAGGCACAACACACAGGTCTTACTTATAAAATTACAACATTTTTAAATAATATATTAAATGAGCTATCGGGCTATAACCATGCATTTCCAAATATCGTGCATATCAAACATAGTATACACCATGTATATCATACAATCGCATCAACCAATAAATTTAATCTTGAATCCGTATCAAAGAAGTGGCTTTGATACCACTGTTGGGACTACCGATGGGCCTCGTGGCATAGCAAAAAAATTGTTTCGATGATCCACAACCAAGGATCAATGTACAAGGTGTAACACCCCAAACCCGGCCTAGGAGTTATGGCCGAATCTGGTGGTGTCACATTGAGGTGTTTAGCATAAAACTTATTGTTGTTGAAATCTTGAAAATCAATTAATCATTTTATTATTAAACGATGATTCCAAAACGGGTTGTTCATTTCCAAGCATGCATCATTAAAAGCTAATAACTTTTAAAACATTATAAATTTTCCAAAATCTCATTTATTACGAAATTTTTTTTTAGGAAATGTTGCGAAAACGTGGTGTTTTTGAAAATGATTACTTTTTGAAAACCCGTCTTTTTCTACAACTAGCAATTTATATCAAACTAAATAAATAAAAATCTCAATTTAAGGTTTATAACTTTAAAGAGGCCTTTTTACATAAAAATATCCAAATTCAGTTACTTATAAATCAAAGGCTAAAAACAAAAGCTGATGCGGTTGTGTGGCCATCATCGAGTCCCTCGCAGCACCGACCTACCTACAATTGGGGATTACCTGTACAGTTAAACAGAGGGGTAAGTTTACGAAAACTTAGTGTGTAATCCCCTAACAAGCAAACAGTCAATTAAATAGTAGATAAATGCAGTTTGGGCTTGAGCCCGTTACAGTAACAGTCCAGTTCAGTGTGGGCCTAAGCCTTTTCCTGTAACAGTAAACGATTGGGCTTGAGCCCATCAAAATGCCAGTAATCAGTAGGGCCTTTGCCCAATTTCAATAATAGTATCAGTAGGGCCTTGGCCCATAACAGTAACAGATATCAATCATGCAGTGAATAGTATGTAATATCATTAATCGATGCAGTAACAGTACAAAATCATTCATCAGTGCAGATATGCAGTTAAAAATCCTACCCAATCCAGCTTCTACACAACACTTCGTCCCTCCAAACACACAATGTGAGGATAAAATCGACCCACCCAGCCAGACACACCAAGATTAGCACCGGTTGCAGCACTAAACAGTATTCTAGCATAGTTGCCAATTTAATAAACAGCATATAGCCATTAGTAGGTCCACAGTCGTCTTGGGCGACCTGTGCAACCTTATCAGTATGGTACACTTTCTCCAAATATAACAACCCATTCCCATGCAATATATCGTGACATAATATCATACGTGTATGCAAAACGTCATGCTCAACCATAGTCATACATATCATAGAGCAAATCAGTCATACGTAACATAAAGCCATAACAATCATTTCATCTCCTAGGGGTATAATAGTCATTTTACCCTATGGGGGTATTTCAGTCATTTTACCCTATAGGGGTATTTCGGTCATTTTATCCTATAGGGGTATTTCAGTTATTTTACCTTATGGGGGTATTTTCGTCATTTTACCCTATAGGGGTATTTTTGTCATTTTACCCTATGGGGTTATTTCGGTCATATATTGACCTCTCGAAAGGTCTGCAGTTGCCTTGAGCGACTCAGGTAACCTAATGGTCAAAATAGTGTAAATGGGCCGAAGTGGGCCCACACGTTCGTGCGACTTGTTCAACCTAGAATTCGCCACGGCTATGGGATCTATATCGCCCAGTCTAGTATTTGCCACAAACCGTGGATTTCATTCATATAGGGCCCACGAGCCCATTGAGCCCACACGGCCCATTTCGGCCCAACGTGGCCCATTACGGCTTAAGCCTATGAAAATGCTCATGGAGGCCTCTACAGTCTATCGCCCATGTTTCGCGGGTTGGGCTTACCACACGAGCGATCGCACATCCGTGTGGTCTCAAACGTCGTATTTTCAGCTTTTCAGCTTTTTGCTGTTCTATGATTGCAATAGGGTGTTTACACACCTGTTTACGAGAAGATGCGTGGACAGTCCTCGAACACTTCCGAACCTGTGTTCACCCATAACACCCGGTTAATCACATATCAATTGAATTTAAAAGAATCATATTCATTACACATAACTTCTTGATTGACAGTCACTTACCTTGATTGAAACAACCAAATCCCTAAGAACTTCACTCATCGAAACAACGTTGGTCACTAGATCTCGGGGTTATTACCTGCAATCCAGTTGAACCCCTTCATATCAATTATCTATTAGAACAATTTATGTTAAAACGAACACCAACTTACCTAAAGTATTAAAATCGTAGAATAAGAATGGTATACAAAATCGACAGAGAGCAAGGAAAAAGTCGGCACAAAGAGGGTAGAAAAAAGAAGAGCAACTCGGCAAGAAGGGAGGAGAATGGTTTAGGGGACGAAGAGGTTTCGATAGAGGGTAAAAAAAGAAAGAATGAAAAAGGAGAGAAGATAGCCACCAATACAATTACTTGGAATGGAAAGAAAAAGAGACAATTGAGAAAGGCAATATTCAGCCAAAGAAAGGTAGCCAACACTAAAAAAAAACGAGACAGAAGAATATGCCAAAACCCCTTAACACATCAGCATTCAAGCAAAAAGATTGAAAACACCACACAAAACTGAAATGAACGTATACCAAAAGTGAGCAATCTCCCCTCTGGCCGAATTTTCCTGAGTACAAAGTCTAATTTCAGCACACCTCTCCTCTCCCCTCACTTCCCTTGATTTTCTCCTAAAATCTCTCTCCTTATCCCTCATTGAATCCCTCTACCGATTTCTCCTCAACTCCATTCAAATTCCATTCAAACTCCCCTTAGCTGTGTTTCAGTCTAACTCCACTACCTACACAGCTCAAGCAGCAAAATAAATAATCCATTGCACAACCCAGGACTTGAACCTCAAACCTCACAGTTACTCCACACGCCACCTTGCCACTAGACCACAAGCTCTTTTTGTGTCATAAAACAAACATTATTATTTAAAATGCTTATCTGCCAATGTTAAGATTCATTTAAGAACAAAACTAAAAATTCTGCAGAAGCCAAGACTTGAACCTAGGCTTCTGAAACACTCCCATACACACCCAAATCACTTAGCCATTAAGGCAACAAGCAATTTGTGTCATATCATGCACAACTAAATATTTATGAGCAGTCTCCTAACTGTTCCCTTGTTCAAAACCTATTTCTTCTAGGCCTAAAATTTAGGGTGTTACACGAGGAACAAATCGGGTTGAAAATATACCTTATTTATTAAAATGTTGAAAGGATGCTATTGATTCGATGTCGATTCCAAGCCATAATGAAAATGTCCCGGCCTCTATGTAGTGGACCCTGTAAAAAATGAACAACCACTTTCTCTTGAACTTTTCAAAGAGAATTAAAAACGGTTGCTAGACCTTTTAAAATTTTAAATTTGTAACCCTAACACACTAAGGGATTATCATCCTTTTATTCTCTTTGATATCACATATTAAAAAGGAAAACCATAATTATTCCCTTATTAATAGAGAAGGCAAATTAAAAGTGAGAAAAATGAATTATATTATTTCCAAAAGAATATATGATTATTATATTATTAACAGTGAAGACAAATGGAAAGCTAGAAAAATGAATTATATTCTTTCAAAAAGAATATTAATTTTCAAGTCTTTTATATTTTGATCGAAATTAATTAATATAAAAAAACATAAAAATTAATATTCTTTTGGAAAGAATATAATTCATTTTTTCTAACTTTCCATTTGACTTCTCTATTAATAAGGGAATAATCATATATTCTTTTTGAAAAGAATATAATTCATTTTTCTAAGTTTCCATTTGTCTTCTCAATTAATTAATAAGGGAATAATCCTATATTCTTTTGGAAAGAATATAATTCATTTTTCTAACATTCCATTGCTTTCTTAATTAATAAAATAATAATCATAGTTTTCCTTTATAATATGTGATATCAAAGATGATAAAAGGATGATAATCCCTTAGTGTGTTAATGTTACCAACTTAATAATTTAAAAGGTCTAGCAACCGTTTTTAATTCTCTCTGAAAAGTTCAAGAGAAAGTGGTTGGTCATTTTTTATGGGGTCCAGTATGTAGAGGTCGGGACATTTTCGTTCTGGCTTGGAATCGACATCGAATAAGAAACACCCTTTCAACGTTTTTAGTAAAGAAGGTATATTTTCAACCTCATTTAAACCTGATTCATTCCTCGTACATGAATTCTTAGTTGTGGATCACCGAAATAATTTTTTCGCTATGGCACGGGGTGTACAAGCGGTCCTAACACTATGTCTGTTTTTGGCTCATAAAAATTCTATAAATAAAAAAAATATTAGATGGAGATGATAGTCTACAGTCTATCTCCTAATAACCACAACCTTGGAAAAAAATTATATAATATGTATAATTACATTAATTCACATACATTCCCCTAAACATGCGAATAATTACAAGAATGACACATCTTATCAAATATTAATCAAACAATATGAAGAGACAGATTCGGTCTCAGTTTACACCATAAATATAACACAAACCTAGCTCTGGTACCAATTGTTGGAAAAATCCCGGTTCGAAAATGGTTTTCTTGCATAGCAGAAAATTAAAATCATGAAAATCGACTTGGTTTGTGATATTAATAACAATAAACCTAAAATAAATTCATACCTATGTTTTTGAATAAGTGTGTAACATCCCAAAAAGTGGGGGTTACTAGAATCGGGTTTGTTAATCGAGAGTGAGAGTTCATGCCCTAATTTTTGAGATTACCTATGCGTTTCTAGGAAATAAATGAGGTATTGGTTTGTTGGATAAGTTTTAATGAAACGTTCCTTGAAACCCAAGTTAAAACCCCTTCTCTCGCACCATTTTTATTATTTTGCAAATTTTGCATCAAACCCTAGTATGTGACACACCTTGTTTTTAAAATAAATTTTGCAAAATTATTTCAAGAATGAGAAAATAACCTAGTTGTTCAAACAAATATGAGAAAGCATGGAAATTAAATTAAGGTCCCAAGTTTGAATCTTTTCCCTTGCAAAATACTTAAATTTTACAAAATCCCTATTTTTTTATGTGTGTTCCGTCCATACCCTTTAAGACCTAGGTATAGATATTATTTTTAGACAAAATAATCAACCTTTAGTCTCATTCTTCCCACCCTAGCCATCCCTCTCATTCTCCTCTCCCTTTCTCTTTCAATTTTTTTTCCTTTCTTCATTGTTGCCGCCACCCATAGCTTCTTGATCTACCATCTTTTTCTATTCTTTTCTCCACAAGATCTTGCACCATATCCCCCTCCATCTTGCGGCCATCTTTCCCTTAATTTTCCAGCCCTAAATTTTAAATTTTGGATCTCCAAGATTGATCCCCATTGTTGCCAAGAAGTGTCATTGCCGCCCCTGTCACCTTCTTTGTGTAAGTTCACCTTTTTTTTTCTCAATTTTTTGATGAAACTTGTGAGTTCAAAACCAATGTCTAGATCTAGAATTTGGGGGATTTTTAAAGTTTTAAAGGGTATTTTTCCATCCCTCAAAGTTTTTTTAAAAGTTCTTTTAAATTAGTCCTAATTTGGCCATCGTTGGTGGTGGTGCGCACCTAAGGGCTCAAAAAAAGGGGTTGTTGTTTCTTTATTTTCTTCTATTTATTTCCAAAAACATCTTGGGTTCTTGAACCCTTCCTAATCAGCCTTTAATCATTTAGAATTAGGAAAAAATCAATCTTGATTGATCGGCAACTCAAATCTGACAATTCGAGAAACGTAAGTATTGTTGATTGTAAACTAGTTTATACTTTCAGTTTAGTTATTGGGGATAGAATGTTAATTGATCAAAATAGAATATTCTAATAAGAGATTAGCTACTAATTTTACAGTATTTAAATGTGTTAGGTTTCGAATTAAACAACCCAAATCAACAGTGAGGCCAAAAGGCATTCGCATGTTCAATTCACATCAAATCAGTGTAAGAAAATTTACTAGTTTGGATTCAAAATATTGTTATAATTGTAAAATTTTGATTGACCTCATATATTGGTGTTTGGGGGCCTCTTAAGAGGCATATTTATTTATTTTAATACTGATTTTTAGTTTAGGTTAATTTTAAAGCTTATTAATGAAACTACAAGATTTACAAGTATGTGGCGAAAAAGCTTAAAATAAGGTGTGGGTTCTAAATCAAAAACTTGAATGTTAATAATGATTTTAATTATATAAAGATGATTTAGCTTGCTGATCGAGCTTGGCTAATTAGCTAAGTAATTAAATTTGTGAGTGGTCGAATTAGGTACGTTTCGAGCCTTAACTATTTGGCATTGTAGCAATGCTGCTAGTTTGACTGAAACAATAAATGATTGACATTGCCATTAATGTTTGGTTAATTTGATGTATGATTGGTTGTAATTATAGAATGTTTTTGAATGTAAATAGTGCTTATGCATGATATATTCATACAAGTGATTTGCTATGAAATGTTTGAAAGACTGCAATACATGCACACAAAAAAGTTGTAAATGTACATGAAATTCTGATTTGTTAAATGATACCACCTTGACGGAAAATTGAATGTTAGATCAGTGATTCTTTCCACTGAATGTATTTGACAATTCGAGGGCATGTTGAACATGCCAATGAATTGTGAAACTATTGAACTATGAGTATGTATGAGATTATATGACATATTGCATGTGCATTGGGGTGGGTTATTATTGGGGTTGACGGAGGAGTTCCGTGGAGTATCGATGGCATAATAAGTCCACATTTATTTGTAGTCAGTGCACTGCACCTAGAGTATTGAGGAAATTGGCGATTTTATTACAGTATTCATTTTTTAGCAGATTTTTTGCATTTATGATTATTCGGTGGTTTTATCACATTAAGATTTGCTCACATTCGTTGGAGTTTGGCAGACGGGTTCGGGGGAACATGTGGTGTGTAGTGGATGGTTGGAGTAGGAACCTTTTTGCATTGCATCATGTTTATGACGTACTCGAATGTTATTTATTTATGCTATGTAACCTTTAAAACTAGGCCTAGACGCTATGACCCAATCTGAGCGATTACATGGGCCTTGAAGATGGCCAAAATGATTTTAAAAGAGAATTCACATGTCTTAGAAAACATTTGATTTTGTAAAGCATCTTGTACTTTTTGTTATAGAGTCATGTGTTCCTTTATAGTTAAAAAATAATTTCAAATGTAAGTTAGGATTTTTTTTCTTAAAACTCATATTTGCAACGGCTAGTAATCACTAAAACATTAAATTGATCATTTAGAAATCTCGTAAAAACAATTCATGCATAATACCTTAGCATATCAAAATAATGTCCCATAACACAGTTCATAATATAAAAATTAAAGTCCCAAAACCATTTAAACACCCGAATTTAGAGTCCATAGTAAAAGTCCAGAAGAAGTTTACAAAAGTCCAAAAACACCAAACCATATCCAAAATCTATAATCATGAAAACATAATATATTGAGAGCCCCTCCAAAGATCCAAATCTGAGCTTTAAGTATGAGGATTACTTGGACACACGAATACTATGGGTGAGTATTAAAAGACTCAGTGTGAGATCAAAACAAGTGTTTATTTTAAAACATAACACATCAAAATACCACAAGGCATTTTTCACAGAATTCACATATTACCTCATTTATTTAATCAAACATGGCATGCTTATGAACAACACACGAATATAAGATTTCCTACCAATCTCCGCTACACAACAATATCGTGTTCCCCAAAACTTGTCCATCCAATAACACACCAGTTTGTGGACAAGCCACCACATAGATACCAATAAACAGTCACATAGCACATCGTGGATAAACAACCACATAATTACCAATAACAACCACATAATTACAATTAAACTGCCACATAGCTTCCTCCTTTCATAGTCTCACCCGATGCATGTGATGTGACCATTTAAACACATATGTTTCACTTTTCACATTTTCCACATATTCATGCTCATAACTCATATTTCTCAGTTTTTACACATATGCATGTATCATTCTCACATTTTCACATATCACATAGTTTTCATTTTAGCATGCTTTAATATACATACTTATTTTAAAACATGGATCTTAATATACACATACACATATATCACATGTTTAGATCATCACATATCAATCTAGCCATAAATCACATAACATAGAGTTGAGATCAACATTACATACATCACATATTGCAAATCATGGATTTTCACAACACTTAATAGTTTAAGTCACTTACTTGGTTTCCTCTTCGATTGAGTTTTTCAAATAGGCACGAGTACTTAAAGTACTCAACATTAATTTATTAAATAAAATTTTAATCAAATAGTAATATTACACTTCACTTAAAATGAGAGTTAAATCCCACACCTTAATGTAGATCTAAACTGTTTGCTCCCTTAGAGAAGTTTCGTTTGGGTTTAGCCTTGATTACAAATCTAAACGCACGATTAACCCATTTTAGTCATAATCTATTCGAATAACTTGGCTTTTAATATGTGATCTAATGTGAAAATCTCACCAATACTTACCCTCAATTCGAATGCTCGAATTTGTCACTCTCACGATGTTTCACTGTTGATTTCTCGGAGGATTCATATTCGGTCCTTTATGATAACACAAGGTTGTATTAGTACTAATGATTTTCGAAATAATAAAAATAAAATACTCATTATTTAGGCCCTAAACCATTCGCCCGTGTCACAAAATCTTAAGACAAAGGATTTTCAATCTCAAACTTCACTTACACTTGTTTCATTACAATATGATCGAAGGAATGAAAATGGAGCAAAATCAATGGTTGAATAATCTAAAATAATAAAAATAAAATAGGTGTTTTAGTCACTAGGGTAATTGACAAAAGAAAAAGAAAATAAAAAGGAAGAAATTGATCACTAGCGGCGGTTCGACGATGGTCTAGCTATGGGGAATTTAGTTGTCCGATGGTGGTGCGAAATATTTGTAGGGAGGAGGGTTCAGTCACTTTTAATTGAAAGAGAGGGGAAAAAAGAGAAGAAAAGAAAATTGGTGGAGGAGAAGGTGACTTGCGATGGTTGCAGTAGTGGACACGGTGGTGTACAGTGGAAGAGGGTAGGGGAAACTGAAAGAAAAAGTGAGGGAATGTTGGTTGTGGACAATGGTGAGGTGGTGGTTCAAATAAGCTCATGGTGGTGGAAAGAAAAGGTTGGTGGTTGTTGTGGCCAAAAAGAGAGAAAAAAAGAGGAAGAAAATGAAAACAAAAATTGAGACTAGGGTGCAAATAGTGGTGATGGATGACACAAGGGGTGGTGTAGCTTGGTCAACCATGACTAGGTTCAATAAACCACAAGCTTATGGCAAGAGAAGTGCTTTTGGCAAGGGAGTGAAACAATGAGGGAAAAGGGGGATGTGTTTCATTTTGAACAGGCAAGTTTGACTTGCCAGTGGAGGAAAGGAATCCTCCCTATATGGTAACATAGGTGGACAACAAGGCTAGCTAACACATGCTAAAAATGTTCAAATATTAAATTAAAAAATGTGCACAAAGGGGTTCGAACTAGAGACCTCAAAGATAACTAAAGAGCTTCCTACCACTAAGCCACAACACTTCGCTGTTTTCAATAATGCACTAATAATTTTAAAACATTAGAGCTAGCAGATTCACCTTCTTTACTAAATTAAATTAATTAAGAAAATGGGATGTGACAACTCTACCCTCCTTAAAAGAAATTTCGTCCTCAAAATTATGTGATGGAAAATAGGTGAGGATATTGTTGCCCTATCGCAACGTCAGGTTCCCAAGTTGCCTCACTCGAATCATGATTTCTCCACAGCACTTTTACAAGTGGAACTTGCTTCCTTCTTAAAACTTTAACATCATGATCAATGATCTGTACTGATTCCTCCTCAAATATCAAATCAAAACAGACTTCAACATCCTCTACTGGAATCACATGAGAAGGGTCGGATTGATAATGTCACAACATGGACACATAAAACACATTTTGAATATCATCCAACTCTGGAGGTAACTCTAACTAAGAAGCCACTGGTCTAATCCTCTTAAAGATGCGGTAAGGTCCAATGAATCTTGGACTCAACTTCCAAGGTGAAACCTTAAGGAAGACTTCATTACCCATATTAGACTCAATGCCATTTCTCTTCAATTCAGAGTAGGACTTCTATCGATCTGATGCAGCTTTCAATCAATCCCAAATAATCTTCATGTTGTGCTCAATCTCTTGAACTAAATCCAGTCTCAACGCTTTCTTTTCTTCCAAATCTGTCCAACACAATGGTGTCCTACACTTGCGCCCATATAGTGCCTCATACAGAGCCATCTAAATGCTCTACTGAAAACTATTGTTATAAACAATTTCTTCAGGCAGTAAATGCTCTTCCCAATTACCTCAGAATTCGATTACACAACCTCACAATATATCCTCAATAATTTGAATAACCCTCTCAGACTCTCCATCACACTGTGGATGATAAGCAGTACTGAAATTCAATCTTGTGTCGAGTGCCTCATGCAGACTTTTCCAAAATTGTGATGTAAATCAAGGATCTCTATCTGATATGATAGACACTAGTACCCATGAAGTCTTACAATCTCAGCGATGTACAATCTCGCCAACTTGTGCAATGAATAATCAGTGCGCACAGGTAAGAAATGGGTGGATTTCATCAATCGATCTACAATCACCTAAATAGAATCTTTCTTGGACAACGTTATTGGTAATCCACTGACAAAATCCATGGTGATATGTTCCCACTTCCACTAAGGAACTTGAATAGGCTGGAGCAAACCCGAAGGAAATTGGTGTCAGCCTTGACTTGTTGGCACGTCAAGCATCTAGCCATAAAATTCTATCACATCACGTTTCAATCCCCAACCACCAATACTTCTCATGAAGATCTTTATACATCTTACTACCTCCAGGATGCATAGCGTAGGTACTACTATGCACTTCCCAAAGTATAGATTGCCTCAACTCAAAGTTAGAAGGCACACAGAATCTTCCACGATAACAAAAGATTCCTTCAGAATTATAAGCAAAATCTGAAGTCTTACCCTCCTTAACAAGCTTCACATCAGGTTCTAATGACGAATTTGAAATCTACTTCAGCCTAATCTCCTTAATCAAAGTTGGTCACACTTGTAACTCCGCAAGAAAACCACCATTATCAGAAAAACTCAACCTAGTGAACATTGTTATCAACTCTGACATGGACTTCCTACTCAATGCATTCGCCATAATATTAGCCTTACCCGGATGATACGCGATGGTAAAATCATAATCTTTCATAAGCTCAATCCAATGCCTCTATCTTAAGTTCAACTCCTTTTGGGTGTAGAGATACTTAAGACTCTTATGATCTATATAGATGACACATTTTCCCCCATAAAGATAGTGCCTCCAAATCTTAAGAGTGAATACCACAACAACCAATTCGAAATCATGCATTAGATTGTTGCACTCATGCGGCCTGAGTTGCCTCGAAGTGTATGCTACAACCTTTCCGTCTTGTATCAGTACGTATCCAACACCAAAATGTGACGCATCACTGTAGACCATGTAATCTTTCTTAGACTCAGGTTGAATCAACACTAGTGCTTGAGTCAAAACTGCCTTAAGTTTCTCAAAACTAGCTTGCGACTAATCTGTCCACTTAAACAGTGTAGTGTTTCTCAACAGTTTAGTCATCAGAATCGCAATCAGCAAAAATTCTTCCACAAGCCTCCTATAGTAGCTAGCAAATCTAAGAAAACTTTAAATCTCACTAACATTCTTAGGCTGCTTCCAATCTAAGATAGCCCCAATTTTCTTTGGATTCGCGCGAGTACCCTTAGTAGATACTACGTGTTCCAAAAACATCACCTCTTGGAGCCAAAACTCGTACTTATTAAGCTTCCCATACAGCTTTTTCTCACGTAAGGTTTGAAGGACCAACCGTAAGTGCTCCTCATGTTCCAACTCAGACTTAGAGTAGATTAAGATATCGTCGATGAAGACTACAACAAATCGATCAAGATAGGGTTGAAAGACCCTATTCATTAAGTACATGAATGTGATAGGAGCATTCATAAGACCTAAGGTCATCACTAAGAACTCATAGTGCCCATACCGAGTCCTGAAAGTAGTCTTCGGTACATCAACCTCTTTCACTTGCAACTGATAATACCCTGACCTCAGATCAATCTCAGAGAAGACCATAGCACCATGAAATTGGTCGAATAATTCATTGATCCTTGGTAATGGATATTTATTCTTCACGATCAAATTATTCAGCTGATGGTAATTGATGCACAGCCTCATAGATCCCTATGGCCACACACTTGGCCTTATGAAGCCACGATCCATCAATTCTTGTATTTGAGCTTTAAGCTCCTTGAGTTCTTTAGGTGCAATGGACATTTGTGCTGTCTCAGGCATCAACTCAATTCCAAACTCGACCTTACGTTTAGGAGGTAGACTAGGCAGCTCCTCAAGAAAGACGTCAGAAAACTCATTCACCACACGAATATTCTACAATATTGTATGATCCACATACGTGCCTATGATGTATGCAAGATAGGCATCACACCCTTTACGAACTAAATTCTTCGCTACCAAGGTGGAAATCACATTAGTAAGATAATTCCAACGGTCACCAACCATAATAATCTCATTCCAGAAGTAGTCTTCAAAGTAGTTCGTTTAGTATCGCAGTTTAAGATGACTCGATGCTCGCTCAACCAATCTATTCTCAATATGAGATTTAATTCTCCAAAGGGTAGTTCTATAAGGTCGGCACAGAACACCTCTCCTTACACTTACAATGGCCATTGCTTATAGATTTTTTTCACTTGTACAGGTTGTCCTAAGGGACTAAGTTCTGTCACATCACTAACTGTTTCCTCTACTCGAATACCAAGTTTCTCAACAATCATAAAGGATACATATGAATTGGTAAAACAACTATCTATTAATGCAAAATAAGAAATGTCATTAATAGTAAAGGTACTTGCTATCACATCGATAGCATCACGATCCTGTCGGTGTCTGGTCGCATACACAAGTGCTGGTTGCCTCACATCAACTTGATTAGCACCCTGACTCGGTGCTCACTGTCTCAGACCCGCATTACCTTTTATATTTTGTCCTTGAGCTCGTTGTGGCTACTGACCAGTTCTATGATTCAGTGCACGATTCTAACCTTGTGCTTGCATCTGCTCATTCAACTGAGGACATTCTCAAATCTTATGGTCCAGTGACCCACATTTTAGGCATGCACCTATGCTTCTCCAACACTCACCCGGATGTCTCTTGGCATAGTTGGCACAATTCTAGATCCTATCCCCTACTGCGACAAAGTTATGGTAGGGTCGATCATCTCTGGCTTGCTTAACTGAACTCTGAGCCTATCTACTAGGACCAGAATCTCTCTTACCTGGAGCTCTCACTTCCTCCTTTTGTTTACCCTCAATGCACCTAACCTCCTAATAGATCTTGGTCTTCTCTACCAAAGCTTTGAATACCCTCTTTTATAGTGTAGCCACTTGCATCATCAAATTAGATCTAAGCCCAAATTCAAATCGAGCACACTTATCTCGCTCATCAGCTACCATTCCAGGAGCATAGTGACTAAGCCTTAAGAACTCTGCCTCGTAGTCAACCATGAACATATTACCTTGCCTCAGTTTAATGAACTCAAGCCTCTTGACCTCAACATATCTTACTCCTACATATTTATTCTATAATACCTCCAGATAGTAATCCCACGTTAAGCGATTAGCTTGGGTGCCTCTCACAATAGCTTGCCACCAGTGGTAGGCCTTATCATGCAGTAATGACACAGTCCCCTTAAGCTTTTGTGCAGGGGTACACTCCATATCGTCGAGAATCTTATCTATTGCTGGAAAGATGAAAATGTGCAAGTGTACACAATCGCCACAAGTTATAAAGTGACAAGTAAATGTCGAGTTATCGTAACCACATGGACTATGCAAAGAAATATTTATGAAATAAATAATTTAACAAGTTGGTGGTGAAAATTTGATGATTCGAAAAAGGGTTTAATTAATATTAAAAATTAAACTAAATAAAATAAAATAAAA
>CM025145.1:14649979-14660046 GCA_013467495.1 Gossypium gossypioides | reverse complement strand
TAATTTATATTCGAATTTATAATTATTTTTTTCTATAATATTGTTTTTAATATTTGAAACGTTATCTTTCAATATAATGTATTTTATTATTGTACTCACAATAAATTTGAAATTTTTTCTTCAAAATTTAATGTAAAGAAATTAATTTAATTCAACATCGAAAACAATTTCAACATTTTTTTTCTATCAACAGTAATTTACTTGTCTGTCCAATTCCAAGAATTGACTTTCTCCTAATAACCTAGTTATTTTCAAATTTATATATGTTGGCCTATCTGCCTAATTTTGTCATCCTCTAACTTATCGAGACAATGTCTAATTTATTGATTATTATTATCTATATTTTGTGGTGGCTAGGATGTTTCTTTCACTCATTTAAATTCCTCATGCTTTTCTCACCTTAAGTAGCTTCAATCTTGTAATTATTGTTTCATAATTTCAAACAAAAATGTCAGCACAAAAAAAGAATTAGCCAAAACTTCCATTGGGGATCAGACTTCTCATTACTACTCATTCTATGTCTGTGGATACTTTTACCAGCTATGATTGCAGCTTAGTAAATCGACGTCTCATGAATATTTTTGACCCTAAAGCCTCTCCATCAAGAAAACTTGATAATGGCGTAGTGTCTTCTAACATTGTGGTTGACACCACCTGCAAACTTTGGTTTCGTCTATACAACAACACTGCCACCGTATGTAAAATTTCCATTCCCGTTGTAGTGTACTTCCATGGTAGAGGCTTTGCGTATATGGTGGCCAATTCAATGAACTACGATGACTTTAATAAGAGACTTGCACGTGAAATTACTGTTGTATTTGTTTTTGTCAACTAGTCATGAAACAAGTGAAAGTTGGCTCATTGACAGTTGTTGTACTAATCATATGACACATGACAAAGAGTTGTTCAAAGAAATGAAATGTACCGAGTCTAAGAAGGTCAGAATTGGGAACAGCGACTACATTGCAGTCAAAGGAAAGGGCAATATAGCCATTACAAGCTATTCAGGTACCAAGTTCATTGCTGATGTTTTATATGTACCTAATGTTGATCAAAACCTGTTTAATGTTGGTCAATTAGTAGAGAAGGGATTCGAAGTGAAGCTCATGGAAAAGGCATGTGTGATAAAGGATGCTACAAGATATAAGATGTTTGATATTAAGATGGCATGAAGGAGTTTTTCTCTCAATCCAATGCAGGAGGAGCAATCAACTTTTCTAATAAAAAAAGCCTCACAATGCTATGGCATAAAAGGCTCGGACACTATCACCATCAAGGGATACTACAGATGAAGTCCAAAAGGATGGCAATTGATCTTTTGGAACATGCTGATCACATACCGACATGTAAAGCTTGTCAATTTGGAAAACAAAATAGAAAGCCATTTCCCAAGACAGCATGGAGAGCCGCCACTTGTAAGTTGCAGTTGATTCATATAGACATTTCTGGACCTTAAAGAACTCCTTCATTAGTAGGTAGTCAGTATCATGCTACTTTTATTGATGATTTTACAAGAATGTGTTGGATTTTCTTCTTAAAGTTCAAGTCAGAAATGGCTGGAGTATTGTGGAAATTCAAGAAGACTGTGCAAAATCAAAGTGGGAACCATATTCAAATATTGAAGTCTAATAATGACAAGGAGTATACATCAGAAAATTTTAATGTATTTTGTGAAAAAGTTGGCATTGAGCATCAATTAATAGCTCCCTATACTCCGCAACAGAATGGAGTTAGTGAGAGGCAAAACAAATACATCTTAGACATGACTAGATATATGTTGCATGAGAAATTTTACCCAAAAAGTTCTGGGCAGAAGTAGCTCATACCGCGATTTTCCTGCAGAATAGACTTCCTACAAAAGCGATCGAGGATCAAACACCCTATGAGGCTTGGTATGGTCATAAACCATCTTTAAATTTTCTTAAAATATTTATTTGTTTGTGGTTCGCTCACGTTCCACAGATCAAAAGAGACAAGTTAGATCTAAAGCTTGGTATGGTATGGTCATAAACTGCGGTTTGGGAAAATTATTACAAGCAGAGATGTTCATTTCGTAGAAGATAAAGAGTGGAACTGGGATAAGAAAAGTGGCCAAAGCACAATAGATCTAAAGCTTAAATTTCCTATTTTAACCACAAATAAAGATGAAAACTGGCTGAATGAGTTGGTGGATGATGCTCCAACAAGGGGTACTAGGTTGCTTACTGACATTTATGCAAGATGTAATATAGTTGTATGTGACCCTGCAGATTTTGTCATAGCAATGAAGGACATAAAATGGATTGCTGCAATGAAGGGGAAGTTGTCCATGATTGAGAAAAACAAAATGTGAGAGTTGGTTGATTGAACCCATGATAGGGAGGTGATTGGAGTCAAGTGCGTGTACAGAACCAAGCTTAATGTTGATGGCTCAATCAATAACCACAAAGAAAGACTTGTGGTCAAAGGCTATGTACATGTTTTTGGCGTAGACTATTCAGACACATTCGCACCAGTTGCTCGTTTGGACACCATAAGACTTTTAAATCGCACTTTGTAGGAAGAAATTTACGTTGAGCAGCCTGAAGGTTTTGTGAAGAAAGGAGAGGAATACAAGGTGTTTCTTTTCAATAAGGCTCTTTATGGGCTAAAACAACCTTGAAGAGCTTGGTACAATAAGATATCATTTGCTGAGCTTAGGTTTTGAAAAAAATCTATTTGAGACCATTCTTTATGTCAAATATCAGAATAATGATATTTTGATAGTCTTTCTTTATGTTGATGATCTCTTGCTGATGGGAATTGATGCACGGTTGCTTGAGGAATTCAAGCAAGAGATAATGAAGGTTTTTGAGATGACAAATCTTAGATTAATGTCCTTTTTTCTTGGAATGGAAATTAAACAGGCTGAGCATGAAGTATTCATCTGCCAGAAGACGTATGCCAAGGAAATCTTGAAGAAATTCAAACTTGAAGAATGCAGGGAAGTGAATACTCCTATAAAGTAAAAAGAGAAATTGTGTAAAGAAGATGGAGTTGATCAAGTTGATGAGGGATATTTTAGAAGTTTGATTGGTTGCTTAATGTATCTTACAGTAACACATCCTGATATTTTATCATGATTTATGCATTGTGCCAGTGAATTGCATCTCAGGGTTACCAAGAGAGTAGTTCATTATATCAAAGGCACGAGTAATTTTGGTGTTAAATTCATAAGAAGCAAGGAGTTCAAGCTTGTTGGCTTCTCTGATAGTGATTTGGGAGGTTCCATTGATGACATGAGGAGCACATCAAGCTATTATTTTACTTTTGGATCTGGCGTCTTCTCATGGAGCTCGAAGAAGCAAGAAACTGTGGCTCAATCAATTGCTGAAGCAAAATTTGTTGCTACAGTAGTCGCTGTTAATAAAGCTTTGTGGTTGAGAAAATTATTAAGTGATCTTAACCTTGAACAGAAGGAAAGCACAAATATTTTCATTGATAACCAAGCTGCCATTGCAATTTCTCACAATCCAGTATTTCATAGAAAGATTAAGCATTTCAACATTACGCTTTTCTTTTTTAGGGAAATATAAAAAGAAGGTAATATTATACTGGTTCACTGCAAAACAAAGGAGCAGGTTGCAGATATTTTCACGAAGTTGCTCCTAGTAAGCAAATTTGAAGTTTTGAGAACAACGCTTGGTGTTTGTAGCTCCTAAAGTAAGGAGGAATGTTAGTTGATGTGTTTAGGACTACTATTTTTAGTGTTTGCTATTTTTAATGTTTGCTATTTTTAAGTGTTTTATTTTTTGAATTTATGTTTGATGCTTAAGTTTAGGAACATATTGTTAGTGGTCGTTGTTTTCACTTAGTATAAATTGTGAACCTTGCTGAATAATATTTATCAGTTCAATTTTTATTTTCTAATAAAATACCAACATCACTAGATGGGTACGGCTATGGTTTGTATTTGCACTTCTTGTCCTTGTATTAACAGGACATTTCAAACATTAAATGAAAGAAAACCGCACGGGCCATAGCTTCCATTGATAAATTTTCAAGCATAAACTATGAATCCCATCCAAAAATTAATCATGTTTCAGGTTAAAAGGGAAGTAATTGTTGAATTAGCATAATCTCACATCTAAAAAATATAAAGTTAGGAAAGTATTTGTACCACTCTAAATAAAAGTGGTTTCTCCACCTTTAAATTATTCCAAAATTTTGTCATCTTCTTTCCAAGGTAATTTTTTCACTCTTCCTATTTGTAATTTTCACTATCTTTTACAGTGAAATATATTTGGTCTGAGGACGTAAGCGTAATTTTTGAAACTTGTTAAAATTTTGGTGTTATTTATTGTTTTATTTATCTTTTAATATTTTATAGTGGTATATTGTGCTACTAAATTACATTGCAGGGAGATTCTTTCTAGGAGGTTAAGTTTTAAGCAGGACCATTTGTGACCCCTCCAATCTTTCCTAGAATTGAACTTAGCGTAGTTTTCTAGTACAATAATATATTATCTTTTACCCTATTTGCACAACAAGTGATATTAGAGTTGAAGGTTATTCAAAGTATGCTCTCTGGTTGTAACTAAAATGGTGGACAATCCAAGAGCTCTAACATCATCTATATGGGCAAGACCGGTAGTGGCTAATACAAGATTGGCAGTGGAGATCTTCGATGGCATCGGTCATTTCGATAAGTGGCAAAGTGAGATTCTAGATTCTCTTTTTTAGCAAGGTCTAAACATTTCCATTGATGAGAAGAAACCAAATTATATGAAGGGTAAAGATTGAAAGACTATCAATCGTTTTGCATGAGTTACAATTCGATCATGCCTTCTCAAGAGTAGAGGTATGCTTTCTCAAAGGAAACTTCTGCAAATAAGTTGTGGTTGACACAAGAAGAAAATTTTTTAAAGAAAAAATAGTCAGAATAATCTCCACATGGATAAAAGGTTGTTTCGCATCACTAATGTTTTGGGTGTCATTATGAATGATCACATCACCAGTTTTAATCAATTAGTCACAAAACTAGTGAATATGGATGAGACTTATTGACCTGACGTCACTTATAGGAGTTATTTTAGGTCATTTTTTCACTTAACGAGTTTGTTTTCCACCACTTTTATAATTAATGTTACATTTACGGTATTAGTAGGTTAGAAATAAAATATTAATAAAATAAGCATTTTTATGTATTTTTTGGTATTTCGATGACTCGTAAGGCCGACTCAGGCCTCGTGGGTGACTAATAGGCTATTTAAGTGTGTAGGATGCCAATTTCAGTCCAAGAATACAAGGAAGGATGAACTTCTCGTGAGACAAGGAGCTCGATAAGCCAACAATGCTGCCAAAGGCCTGAACCACTCTCGATGTCATGACGAGGGGCTTCCTCTTGTCAAGATGACGCAATGTAAAAATGGGAAGAAAGTCATGCGGGTGGCTTCGTGACGAGGAACACTCTCACGTCTTGATGACGTGGCGATGGCAAACCATAATGAAGCTGATTTCCTTGCAAGACACATTTGAGAAATTTCTATATTTGGACCCTAGCTTTTGGTGGAATATTTTATTCATTGGTATCTAAGTGTATCTTGAGTTGAGTGGTCATCAATTAGGTCGTTGCCTATATAAGCAACCTCAAGGTCATCGAAATTGTAGGTAGACCTAGACAGATAGTTTTACTATTCAGTTTTATTTTCTTTTCATGTTCGTGTAGTGGGGACTTTTCTATTCCGATGTGAAAACAATCGCGAGTGGAGATTGCTCCGACACTGTGCTTTAAATATATTCGTAAGTTTTCTCCTATCTCTTATTCTTTTATTCCTTTCATTATATTTCAATTAATCATTGTATAAATATTAGAATAGATTACTGTGCTTATTTCATATCTTGTATATTTTGATTATTAAACTAATTTATATATTGAGTAATTATTTATTTGAAATTGGTTGCTAATTCATGAGTCCTTAGTATACTAGGGAGTGATGCCCCTGATAGAATATCGAGACAGGTGAGATTGAAAGGGTATCCATATGCTTAGAAAGAGACCGGAAGGGTGACATAGGTGGTAATCCTTAGTAAAGATGAATTAGAAGGGTAGTCATAGCTAAAGGTGATAAATAACTCAATCTAGAATAATTAATTAGATAATTAGAAATTTAATCGATCATAGGCTAGAGGCTCGCATTCTAGACACTAGGAATAGGAAAGTTCATAGGGTAATTTAGGTAAGTTAATTTAATTAGTTTAATTGAATTATTAATTTGGATTCCCACTACTAATTCGTGACTCGATTAGATTAATAATAATTTTCTATTTAATTTAATAATGATTTCTCCAATTTCCAATCCATTGGGTCTGCTCCTCGGAATACTTGCTTGTAACACCCCAAAATACAACCTAGGAGTTTTTGGGGTATTTTAGGAATTTTGGCCATAGAGTGCTTGAAATTTCATAGCATGGTAAACCAATATTGCATTCGACTATGACATATTAACTATTAAATCAATTTTTGAAAAAGTGTTCTAGAAACCCCTAATTTTAGATAAAGGATTGATTTGTAACATAGTCAAAACAGTGAGCATTTATGTGGCAATTAAACCAATTTTTAAAATTGAACCTATATCTTCCTCATCAACATGTTTTCACGTCAGTTTCTTTTCCCCTTCATTGTGTTTGTCACCCCTTGCTTTTCCCTTGCTATTTCTTTCGATTTTTTATTCCCAAACCACAATACCTTTATTTCCTATCGTTCTTAAGTAATTTCCCATCATAAATCTTCAAGAAAAGCACCTAAAACTCCATAGATTTCATCATCTTCTCCAAACGTGGGTTTTTCAGATTTACGTCAAAACTCGTTCATTCTCTCAACAAAGGTAATCATTCAAGTCACCATTTGTTTTTAATGTTAATTAGAATTTAAAACTGTATTATTAGACTTCAAATCGCATGTTTTAAATAAAAGTAAAAAATCGAGCCATTACTGGTGGATTTCGGGATTATGAGTCAAAAATTGGTTCCAAGGTGTTTTTCAACTTGTTTTAGCATTATTAGAAGGTTTTTAAACTTACCTTGAAGTTTCATTAATGATTTCTCATGTTTTAATGAATTTTGTGAAATTTGCCTACAAGATGTCGAAAAACGTCGATACCATGAATTGAGTAGATTTGTTTAGTTTGAAGGTTGCGAATTAGGTGTAGATGATTAATTAGATGAACGGAGCTGATTTTAGGAAAAAAGATTGAGTATGGACCGAGATATTAGAATTAAAAGTTTGTTATGGTAATAGTTTAAGTTACATGAGAACTTAGCTTAATGCTTGTGTGTTAGTTGGTTTGAGTGAATTTTTTTGTTGTTACTTGACTGTGGTTATTGTATGGTTATTGTGTGTAAAGCTTCAGATTTGTTAGAGCTTGCTACAAGCTAGGGAAGAGTTAGTTGAGCTTTCAGTTTTTTGGCAAAAGCATAAAGTGGTCAGTGTATGGAATTGTTACTCGTAAACACGAGTCATGTGTTATTTGGGAATTTAGATGTAGCCTAAACCCCTACTCCAAGTTCCGAGTGTAAGTTTTCTTGAATCTATAATTATCTTATGGTTATGTATTGTACAGGAAATGTGATAAGTGAGTATGTTGATTATTGTGTAAAGTGCAATTATATACATGAAATAAATGCGTAATATATATGTTCTATGATATATATATATATGTTCTATGACTATGCTAGTGTTTTGCAAAGGATACTAATATGTAGCGATAGTGCATAGATAATCGGTAAGTAATATGTGTTGTTTTCAGATATTTTGGCCCTGTCATCTTGGAACCATTGGATATAGTTGGCATGCCATAAGGTTGTGAGTACTCACTTATATGTATAGTGGTTTTGGGCGTTGATGTAACAACCTATTTTTCAATGGTGTCGAAAATAGTGGTTTTTGGGCCATAAATCTGACGAGCGAGTTCGTAAATATTATTATTTAATATTTATGAGTCAAATATGATATTAAAATAAATGTTGATTTAGTAATTTATGCTATTTGAGAGAACAATTTGGTTAAGTAGTAAGACCTTAAATTCATGTGGTTTTAGAAAATGAGATATCGGGACCTTATTTTATAAACTGAGCCGTAAATATTTATTAAAATATTTACGGAGTATTATTGAGGTTGTATTAAAGTTTCGCTAAGAAATTTTAATGTTTAGATAGTTAATTGAAAGAAAAGGACTAATTTGTAAAAGGTGCAAAAGTGGGTAATTATTACAATTAGGTGATCAAATTGCTTAGTTAATAGTTGGGGAAGGACTTAAGTAGAAATTATGCTATGTTTATCATGGTGGGATGGCATAATGGTTGAAAGTGAATTAAATAATATAATTTCATTGGCAATTTTGTAATTAAATGGAAATTAAAACAAATTAATGTGAAATGAAAACATTTTAACTTCATTTCTTCTTCTTAACTCGACCGAACACCATCACTAGTGAGGAATGCTTCGGTTTGTTTAATTTCTTTACATGTAAGTCCATTTTGATTCTATTTTTTTGTATTTTTTATATTTTTAAGATCGTTGCAACTAGGTCCAAGTAGTCCGTGCCTTCGTTTTTGAAACTGTTAAAGATTTTGAATGTTTTCATTGATAAATCTTTGTGACTTTAGATGTTAAATGATGAATTTGAGGTATTAGTTATTATTTATGATTAATTTGTAAAGTAATTTTTAATGATTTAAATGTTTAGGGATTAAATTGCTAGAGTAATAATAATTCAAGGACTTGATGTGAAATTGTTACAAATGTGGGTTGTAATGAAAGTTATTAACATTCGGGTGGTATGGTTTTTTAATAAAATTGGTTTATTTGCATGATTAAGACATAAAGACTAAATTGAATAAAAATAAAAAGTTAAGGGTAATTTTGTAAAAATGTCAAAAAGAACTAAATTGTATAAAATGAATTGGTTTTACTGTCTGAATTAATGAATTGAATGAAATTATTAATTTAGATCAAGAACGAGTGGAAAATCGAGGAGAAGAGAAAATTACCAAATAGGCCCTGTACTTAGTCTTTACTGCATTTTAGCCAGGTAAGTTCGTAGGTATAGAATTGTACATACCTATATATATAATGTTACTGCTGATTTATTAATGTATATATATATGATGTTTAAAATGTGAGTTGGAAATCGAAATAATATAACTGAATATAAGGTGAGAAAGGATTTATTACAAAACTATTGAATATTTTTGAAATATGATAAATGTGATTTAGGAATGATTATGAATTGTTATAACATGTGTATTGAGAAATATGGAAGTGCCTCTAATCCATGAAAGTTATAATTTTATTAAAATGTTCGTTTGGACATATTAAATGATTAGGATACGATTGGCATGCCAATAGGCCTGGCGACACGACCGTGTGTCTCCTGTAGGTTCTATTGCATGCAAGTCAGGCTGTTACACGGCCTCGCACACGGCTTAGTACATGGGCGTGTGAGGCTATTTCGTGAGTTACATGGGTGAGGATACGGGACAAAACACAGTTGTGTGTCCTTACTTTGAATGTTACACAGCCTGAGACACGGATGTGTGTCTCAGCCGTGTGACCCCTAGAGTCTAAATTCTGCAACTTTTTCCTATACTTTGCAAATTTTTCCAATTTAGTCCCGAATTTTTTCTAATGATTTCTAGGGCCTTGAAGGCTCAATTTAGGGACTATATGTATGTGAATTATTGATACATTTTATGATTATGACTATTTAAGAAAGGTATATTTAAGTCTTTTGTTTGTTTAGTAAGGCTCTGTAACCCTAATCCGACGATAGATACGGGTTAGGGGTGTTATAGTTGAGGTGTAACAGCCCGATTTTAGGTCTAGTCAGAACAGTGGTTTCGGGACCACAAATTCAATGAGAAAAAATTTATTTTTTATTATATTTTTATGGTATATAATTTCACGGAATGATTTCGCAAAAATTTAGTTCAAAAATTTCGACATTTGGGCACTCAATTTAGCCAAAAGGACTAAATTATAAAAAGTGCAAAAGTTGAGTTCTACATGTTAGTAGTGTCCAATTGCTATGAAATTTTAAATTGGAGGT
>CM025145.1:14639670-14649879 GCA_013467495.1 Gossypium gossypioides | reverse complement strand
CACACCTCATCAAAAAAGATTGGTGGCGACTCCCATTTTCGTTTTCATTTTCAAAACCCAAGTCGACCCCGTTTTACAAAAAAATGGTGCCAACAGTAGCCTAAACCATTCAAAGATGCATCACTAAAAATTACAAATTCTTTACCTAATTCAAGCTGAACTAAAACTGGTGCCTTGGTCAACAATGCTTTCCACTGATTGAAACTTTGCTGACATTTCTCGGACCACTCAAACTTCACATCTTTCTATAATAGTCGCGTCATCAAAGTAGCTATCATCGAGAATCCTTTGACGAATCTTCTATAATAACCAACTAATCCCAGAAAACTTATAACTTTTGATACATTTTTCAAAGGTTTCCAGTCAACAACTGTTGAAATTCATATTTACTAAATTTGGCAAACAAATGTTTCTCACGCAGGGTCTGCAATACAATTCATATTTATTAAATTTGGCCCAAAAAACTGACTTTCTGGAGCCAAAATTCATATTTACTAAATTTGGGAAAAAGATGTTTCTCACGCAAGGTCTGCAATACAATTCTCAAATGCTCGGCATGCTCAAACTCATCTCGAGAATAAATCAGAATATCATCTATGAAGACCAAAATAAACCGGTCTAAATAAGGTCTGAAAATTTTGTTCATCAAATTCATAAATACTACAGCTGCATTAGTTAAACCAAACGGCACCACAAGAAATTCATATTCTTCATACCTGGTCTTAAATGCAGTTTTTGGCATATCTGAATCTTTAACCCGCAACTGATAATAACCAGAACGTAAATCAATCTTCGAAAATATTGTTGCACCTTTCAACTGATTTAATAAATCGTCAATTTACGGCAATAGGTACTTATTTTTTATTGTAACTGTGTTGAGCTGACAGTAATTAATAAACAATCTCATTCATCCATCCTCTTTCTTAACAAACAGAACTAGTGCACCCTAAGGCGAGAAACTAGGTCGAGTAAAACCTCTATATGTTAACTCTTGCAACTGACCTTTCAACTTTTTCAACTCTGTAAGGGTCATTCTGTACAGAGCTATCGATATTGGTGATGTTATCGGTATTAACTTAATGGCAAATTCGACCTCTCAAATCGGTGGTAATCCGGGTAACTTTTCTAAAAACGCATATGGATATTCACAGACCACATACACTGATTCAAGTTTCAACTTAGACACTTTAAAATCCAAAACATAGGCAAGGTATGCATCACAACCTTTTCTCACATATTTCTACGTGGAAATAGTTGAAATAACAATAGGCAACTCGCTCAACTCATCTAATTCAATCCGAAGTGTCTCACCATTCTAACATTTCAGTATAATAAGCTTTTGCCTACAATTCACTACAACATCATACAGAGTCAGCCAATCCTTACCCAGAATCACATCAAATTTATCAAATGGTAATAGCATCAAATTGGCCAGAAAGATGTAACCCCGAGTCATTAAAGGATAGTTCTTGCAGGCTTTATCAACTAACACATACTGACCTAGAGAGTTTGATACTTTAACCACGAATTTAGAGGACTCAACAAGTAAACTTTTACTTAACACTAGATTCGTGCATACATACGAATGAGTTGATACAGGATCAATCAAAGCAGTAACTTTAGTGTCAAAGATAGAAAAAGTATCAGTAATAACATTTGGAGCAGAAGCTTTCTCTCGCACACGGATCGAATAGGCTCTGGCTCGTGCTCATGTCTCAGACCTCACAGTTGAGTCCTTAGTCACACTTCAGCTATAATCTACATTTCTAAGGTTCCTCAGCGGTCTCCCTCTCGCAGCTATATTGCTCGGTCGAACAGTCTGAATCTTGTCTTTTTCAGGTAACTCAGGACAATCCCGAATAAAATGCTCTTACGAACCACATCTGAAACAGGCTTCGTCTTTCACCAGCTATTCACCAAAATGTCTTCGTCCACATCGCTGACAATCAAGCTTATTGGCTTTAAGACTACCAACACTCGCTACTGACGTAGCTTGAGCTATAGAACTCGTGTGTTGCTTACCATGATCTCTGCTAGGATATTCCACTGAAGCGGTTGAACGATTATGGTAATCTTTCATTCTATTTGGCGATGAATGATACGGTTTCCCAATTTATCTCTTTCTTGAATCTCTAGCTTCAAAATCGGATTTTCTTTTCTCTTTACTAAGCTCATTGGCTTTATGTGCTCTATCAACCAAAACAACGAATTCTTTTAGTTCGAGAATCTCGACTAGAGTTTTATATCCTCGTTCAATCCGTCTTCAAACCATTTACACATAGCAACTTTGGTTGGAATGCATTCTCGAGCATACTTGCTCAATCTAACCAATTCTCTTTCATATCCAGATACTGTAACACGACCTTGTTTAAGCTCAAGAAATTCTTTGCGCTTCTGATCGAGAAACCTTTGACTTATATATTTCTTCCTGAACTCGGTTTGGACAAATTCCCAGTCTACCAACTCTCTCGGGACAACAGAAACCAACGTATTTCACCATTGATAGGCTGGATCATTCAATAGTGATATGACATATTTAACACATTCAGTCAGTGAACAAGATAACTCATCAAAGACTCAGATCGTATTCTCTAACCAAAATTCAGCCCTCTCAGGATCATCATCAACTGTAGCTTTGAATTCTTTAGCTCCATATTTGCAGATTTTATCAACAGGTGGCTTATTCACTCATAAAGGTTCCAAACCTTGAGGGATAACGGGGACCGGTTGGGGAACAGGTGGGTGTAGAGGTCGTTGAGCAGCCGGATTTGTTCGAGCAAACTTTGTGAACCACTTATTCATCATTTGGAAGAAGGCTTCCTTAGTCTCTCCTTCTCGGCCCTTAGATACGGGCCTAGAACCAGACGACGCTGCTCCGTGAACGAAGGCTTGCACGTTACTTTCTACATCATCGGAGTCGGCTTGGTTGGAATCCATTACTATATGAAAACATGTTTAAAAATGATCAGGAGATATCAAACTATCACAAGTTATACAATAGCATGTAACTCTAGACTCACATACGCTACGTTCAGTTCGAGAATCGACTAAACCATAGCTTTGATACCAAGAAATGTAACACCCCTAGCCCGTATCTGTTGCCAGATTAAGGCTACAGAGTATTACCAGAGCATGACATCATATAATAAACATTTTACTATCATAAACAATTCACCACTTAGGTCATAGCAATTTCAGCCAAAATCATACATAAAGTCCCTTTTACGAGCCCTCAGGGCCCTAAAAAGACATTAGAAACAAATCGGGACTAAATTAGGACCAAATGGATTTTTTGGGAAAAGATAAAAGTTTTCAAACTGTAGGGGTCACATGGGTGTGTAGGCATTCGAAATAGGGACACACTGCCGTGTCCCAGCCCGTGTCCGCACCCGTGTAACTCACTAACTTGGATCAGATGGCCAAGCCACACGCCCATGTGTCAGGTCGTGTACCTTTTGAAATAATCCTACAAGCCCGTGTGCGAGGCCCTGTGCTAGGCCGTGTAACAGCCTGACTTGCAACCCTTTGAAAGCTATAAGGGACACACATCCGTGCCACCTGGCCGTGTGTCACACGAAGCTGAGACACACGCCCGTGTCTCTGCCCATGTGGACGAAAAATAGGCTATTTTCAAGCCATTTTTCTCACCCAATCCTATACCTCATGCACAAGTCAATTGCACATATAATCAAGCATTCAAAACACATCTAACCTATACATACTCAAGCTTAAATATTAAAGTAACTAGCCATTCAACCAATATGCCAAAATGCCACCTCAATTTCATTAATCAAACTTGCCTAACATCTATCAAATTTATTCATGTTCAAATCATACCAATTGAACAACTATAAAGCCACATTTTCCGTAATGTTCATGTACCAAAATATATGCACAATAAGTACCGTTATAAACATTTGCACACCTATCATGCATCATACCAATTAGACCACAGCCAACTATATTCAAAGCTACCAAAAACTAGCCATTTTCAACATCATGCGACATTCACTCCACACCAACCATTAATTGCTACCATACCATTTCTGTCAACATTTCTTAACCATCATCTTAACCAACACAAACATCAAATTAACAACCACACAAAATACCATATAATCTTAATATCATACCAATTAATTCATCAAACAAAATAACACATATACAAGCCACACATAATGGCTAAATTCATTAAACAAGACACCTATACATGCCATTATAACCATGACTCAAAATCATCAAAATCTACCGATTTAGCAAATGGATAGTGTGATGGACCTCTGACAATCTTCCAACCTGAACAAGCTTTCGATTATCTAGAAACATAAAGGAAGTATCAAGAAGTAAGTACGTAATGCTTAGTAAGTTCGTAATTCATAAACAAAGCTTACCATTTCAATTTATAAGCATAAAAACAATTTCAGATAATCCAACATGACTTGGCATTAGCCTAAGTAACAACAACCTTCCAAGTTAGATAATCACATAGCTTAGCAAATCATCTCAAAACATTATAGCTTTTATACACACTACTTATAAGCATTCATGCTTTCAAGCATATGGCTAAGCATATTTCAAACATCATCAACTCATACCTTTTCATGCTTTCATAGCATCACTTATTGAAGCATTTGTCGAACCTTCCCTTTTTCATACCCGTTGGACCACTAGAATAATATCGGATACTTGGGAATCTCACACACTATGTGCTAACATGTGGTCGAAACCAGTACTATCTCATATCTCATATAAATGCTCTCTCTTGAGGCATAAGTGGGTCTACTCACACAAGCTGTCAATTAGGACGTAGCTACACGATGCTGCTCACACAAGCTGTCAAATAACCACAACACATGCCGAAAACATAGCCACCAGTAGGAAGTACAAGACCAACACCCGAAACATGGTAACCCCTAATGACATGTCATTTGTATCTTATATATTCCTAAGGTTCAAATGGGATCCAAAAGTCTCCAAAACTTTGTTGGATATTTCTGTAGAGTCATAATATCAAAATATATAACATGGAAGCATTTAAATCGAACATAGTTCAATGATATTGAAATTAACAAACTTATCTCAAACATGAACGGAGAAATACTATCGATTAATCCAACACTTTATTTTTACTCCAATCTAAATCTGTACGTTGCTTTTGTTGATATGCACCATATGACTATGGCCGAACCTTGGAAATTCTTGAATGGCTTCCTTTGTTTCTAATTTCGGTTGGAGAAAGAGGAAAAAAAGATGATATCTTTCTTTTTCATATTTTATTTTAAGTTATTTTATTAATTACCATATTAACCTTACTTTTATACCTTTAAAATGTTTAATTAATGTCCAACTTTGTCTAGTAAATATAATTATGGTCTAATTACCATATAAGTCCACTTATGTTTCAATTTCATAGCAAATTAACACCTTTTCCTAATAGAACACAAGTTTTGCACTTTAAATGATTTAGTCCTTTTTATCAAATTAAGCATGCAACCGATAAAATTTCTTCACAAAATTTTTATACGACACTACTAACATGTTGTAAACATTAAAATATTATTAAAATAAATTTTTTGATGTCGGATTTGTGCTCCCAAAACCACTGTTCTAATTTTACTGAAAACGGGCTGTTACAATAGCATTAAATCGGTTAGAAAATTACAACCCCAAATCATCAACGGACAGTTTTTATAGACCTTTCAACTAGCACATACTAACTTAGGGGTTTCGATACTTTAACCACAAATTCAGTAAACTCAACACGTAAATTTTTACTTGACACTAGATTCGTGCATACATACGAATAAGTTGATCCCTGATCAATCAAAGTAGTAACATCAATATCAAAGATAGAAAATGTACTAATAATAACATCTGGCGGTGGTGCTTCCTCTCGTGCACAGATCGCGTAAGCTCTAGCTGGTGCTCATGCCTCGGACCTCACAGTAGAGTCTTTTGTTACAGCACGACTATTACTCACATTTCCAAGATTATGAGGTGGTCTACCTCTCGCAACAGTATTGTTTGGTTGAACATCCTGAACCTTTTCTTTCTCTGATCTTTCTGGACAATCTCTGAGATAGTGCTCAAATGAACTACACCTGAAACATGATTCGTTCTTCAATCTACATTCGCCCAAGTGTCATCTATTACATTGCTTGCATTCAGGCCTGTTGTCTTTGACACTACCCACACTCGCTATAGATATAGTCTGAGGCTTTGGACTCACATGCCGTTTACCTCTATCTCTATTGGAATATCCCACTGAAGTTGTGGAACGACTGTGATGTTCTTTCGACTTCTTCGATGACGACTTATATGACTTTCCAGTTCATCTCTTTCTCGAATCTCTAGCTTCATAATCAGTTTTTCTCTTTTCTTTGCTAAGCTCCTCGGCTTTATGTTCTCGATCAACTAAAACAACAAATTCCTTCAATTTAAGTATCCCGACTAAAAGCTTTATATATTTGTTTAACCCTTCTTCTAACCTTTTACACATGGCAACCTCGGACGGAATACATTCCCGAGCATATTTGCTCAGTCTGACAAATTTCCTTTCATATTTAGACACTAACATACGGCTATGTTTAAGCTCAAGAAATTCTTTGCGTGTCTGATCAAGAAATCTCTGACTTATATATGTATTGGTTCCAAACCCTGAGGAACTAACTCGTACTCGTTCCAAACCCTGAGGAACTACGGGGACCGATTGGGGAACAAGTAGGGGTGGAGGTCATTGAGAAGCCGGGTTCATTCGTACGAACTCGGTGAACCATTCATTCATCATATGGAAGAAGCCTTTCCTCCTTGGCCCTTAGATACGAGCCTTTTGCCACTCGACGTTGCCCCGTGAACGGAGGCTTGCGCGTTACTTTCAACTTCATCGAAATCGGCTCGGTTGGATGTCATTACTATATGAAAACATATTTCAAAACTAGTCAAGAGTTATCACACTATCATTGGTTATATAATGGCATGTATTTCTAGACTAACACACACTACGTTTAGTCCGAGAATCGACTAAACTGTAGCTCTGATACAACTAAATGTAACACCCCTAACCCGTATCCGTCACCGAAATAAGGGTACATAGCATTACCGAAAATTTAAAACTCAAAACATTCGATTCCAAAACATATTATAAACTCATACAAAATGTCCCTCATTCGAGCCCTCGAGGCCCTAGAAACACTTTAGAAATGATTCGTGACTAAATCAGAAACATAGAGAATTTCATGAAAAAAGTTGAAATTTTTCATACTGTAGGAGTTACACGGCCGTGTGACTCACACAGCTGAGACACCAGGCTGTGTGGACATTCGTAGTAGGGACACACGGTTGTGTCTCAGCCTGTGTCCGTGCCCGTGTAACTCTCTGACTTGGATCAGCTTGTATAAATTAACCTAATTTTTTTTTTAAAATGATGATTTAACGTGTCACGTCAACTTACCGTTACATCGTTAACAACAATTAATGGCTCAGTGATTAAAATGTTACAATGCGATAACGTTAGTGACTAAAACGTAACATTTTATAAATAAATAACTAAAATATAACCTGAAATAAATAAAAATAAACATAATTAAAACTCGAAAAAACAAGAAAAAAAAAGTTATGGCGAAAAAAGAACCCCAAAATAGTATGTCCATTTGTCTTTTAAGTAGGTGTTAAAAGTAAAATAACTGAAGATTTATGAGTGAGTCGCACTTAAAAAGGATATTCACTACCACGTTTTTGGGTATTTTATTTTATTTTTTTGTCGAGATTGTTTTGGAAGTGCAATTTATCAATTTCTATCAGCGGCAGCTGTCTAGGCTTCGATTCGTTTAGGATTTTTTTTGTTCAAACATTTAGGAATTTTAAAGAAAAGAAAAAGACAAACAAAGTTAAGTTCCTGAACTTGTGAGTGTGGATTTTGTTGATCTACTCTTGGATTCTTTTTTTTTTTTCTTTTGTCTGGTTTACTCTCATTTCATTTGCCCATTTTCTGTAATTTTACTGCTTGAAATTGTTTATTCTATATTTACAATTAAAGCAGCATGTTTTCTTCTCTCGCAGAAAATCTGCATCTGAGAAGATCCATTTTCAATTACTTTTCATCTACAACAAAGAAATAGTTTTTGTTCTGTTTTATATGAGATCTGTTTGTTTTGGGTGTTTGAGTTGAGAAATTATTGATGAGGTCTCGATCTCTGTCCGTGTCTGAGCCTCAGACTTCTCCTTCTTCAAGTGTTTCAGCAGAGCTTAAGCTGTATCAAGCTTTCATCTTCTCAGTCCCCATTTTCTTTGCTTTCATTCTGCTCTTTATGTTCTATTTGTTCTATCTTCGACGCAGGCGAGCCGATTGGTCATCTCTTAGAATGAGAACATCCCCAGGCCCTGATTCTGACCTATCAATATCCATGGTTTGACTCTTTATTTTATTAATTATTATTAAGAAAATTTGTTTTTTTTTTCCAAGTTAATAATGTTTGTTAGTGGTGGGTTTTGACAGGCTGAATTGGGGCTCAAGAAGGAAGTAAGAGAGATGCTACCCATCATTATATACAAGGAGACCTTCTCTATACGAGATACTCAGTGAGTTACCCTTCTTTTCATCTCTTTTTGTAAAAAAAAGGATCACAACAGATTTTCGAATGGGAAGTAATAAGGGAAGCTTCTTTTTGATGAACAGTTTCATGGTGTCCTATAGTTTTAGTCTGTAATACTCATGTCCCACGTGAAAAAGGTTACAAGCTTTTAGATTTGGGAGGAGGTATGGTTTGAAAGATATAGTTTATGATGGACTAAGATACAGTTGACTAAGATTGGAATTAATAACTTTATTCAGAAGGGGTAGATAAGGTTTTTATGCAGCATTTAGCAATTTATGCCCGTGAGATGCAGAGTTGGTTAATTAGTTGGCTAAATGACCAAATTATAATTCAGTGTTTGCAAAAAACAAAAAAAGTTTTTTTTGACAATTTGGGATCATTGGGCGTGGCATGCTGACATGGCATTTTAAAGACATTTGGCTTGTTTTCATTAATTTTGGACAGATATCTATTTTACAAATAGAATTAGCTTTTGTAGTTGTAAAAAACTATGACATTGGAGCCAATTTGGTTTTATCATTTTAATTTTCTAGTGACGAGATTGAAGTAATTTTTACCAACTGTTGTTGCACATCTAAACTTCATCTAGCAGAAATAGTCCATATTTATGCTGAATAAACTAACCAACTAGATAGACACTTTCAATGAGAAAGAAGGTTAATCTGAAGACTGGAAGAAGGATAGTGATGCCAGACCTTTCATGCATAAGAAGTCCCTTGATGACCGTTACGATTAGCATCATAAATACCATAGAACTGATGGGCGCAGTCTTATTGGGGCCACCAAAACCAATATAGTAACTGATTAGGAAAACAGTATGCATAGAAGCTAGTGTTCATACCAGTGCAGGTCAGAAATATGGAGACTAAAAGAGAAAACGTAGGCTTTAATTTTTTTTTTTTTTTGTTTCTGATACGGTATCATCATTGTTATTGCAGATGCTCCGTATGCCTTGGGGAATACCAAGCGGAGGATAAACTTCAACAGATACCTGCATGTGGCCATACATTTCACATGGACTGCATTGACCATTGGCTTGCCAACCACACCACTTGTCCACTCTGCCGTCTTTCTGTCCTCACTTCTGATGATAAATTGCCTGTTATTCAAGCTGCAAATTCTCAGGTGTCATCTAATCCAGTCAATAGTAATGGATTAGCTATTCAAACAGTGGCCCAAAATTGTGAAGAAACACATGGTGTGCAGCCTCTCGAGCAAACAATAGGAGATGCGAGAATTTCCCAACACAATAGCGATGAACAGGAATGTGTGAATCAGGAAAGAGTTTAGAAATACAAGGAATGAAACCAGCCAGCATGAGGGTAGCAGAGGAATAGCTGGTAATTTTTTTGCTGCCGCCTAGTTTAGCCAATCTCACAGTTTTTGGTCATTGCTGTCTGAAAAATGTTGCCTTCAATATATTTCTTTGCATGCTGTTTTGGTGAATTTTTATTTTATTAGTTCTTTATTAATTCTTTAATCGCTCATGGCTGATAATTCGTGAAGCCTGTTCATGGAACTTCTAAGAAGCGAAGGAGCCATCCGAAGATTAAGACATAAGGAACTTCTGCGAGTATCCTGACCAAATTGCAATTTAAACTAACAAATTGCCAAG